>CAJNDV010006524.1:4476-26389 GCA_905221635.1 Symbiodinium sp. CCMP2456 | reverse complement strand
ATCTATCTATCTATCTATCGGTCTACCTATCGATCGATCTATCGATCGATCTATCTATCAATCTATCTATCAACTTATCTATCTGTCGTTCTATCTAGCGATTTATCATCTATCTATCTATCTATCTATCTGTCTATCTATCTATCTATCTATCTATCTATCTATCTATCTGTCTGTCCATCTCTGTGTGTATGTACACTTTGCATGCATATGCATATGCATATGTATATGCATATGCATATATATATATATATACATGTACACACACACATATTCTATACGTGTAGAATACACATATATACATGCATACCTATGCATATATGTTTGGTTTACACATACACAAACATACATACATGCATACATACGTATATACATCCATCCATCCATCCATCCATCCATCCATCCATCCATACATACATACATACATACATGCACACATACGCACTTTCGTATATGTAGCTATAGAACATCCCTGATTATGTGCGTGTTTGTTTCTGCACCTTTGCTGTGCAGCCCTGCCTGTCATCCTTTAAATCGCTTGTTGTTGTTGTTGTTGCTGCTTTTTGGTTTATAAGCTTTGAGGTCTTAGGGTCTGCAACTTCCGGTTGAGAGTTTCGGTCTTGAATCTTATATGGCTCAGGGTTTAGGAATTGAAAAGTAGGGGCTGTGGAAGCAAAAACCAGGAAAGACTAACCCCTCAAAAACCGAGGCCGCAGAACCCAAGCCTCGCTACCAGTAGGTTACATCGGTTTAGGGTTTAGGGTTTAGCGCCCAGTTCTCAAACTGCTGCCTAATCCCTGCAGCAAAGCCTCAACCCAATGCGCACGCACACCCGAGTTTAAGCCGTGCTCGGGGTAGACAGGTAGCCAGACGCTAAGGAGTCGAGCAGCTCGAGACTGATGTTCCCTGGAACTTCAAAAATCTTATAAACCCTAGACCCTGCATATGAAGCCGAAACGCCTGACACACAATTCAACCAAGTAAGCTCTAAACCCAAAGATCTCCAACAACCTAAACCCGAAACACTTACACCCTAAACACCCTTAAATAGAAACCGAACCAGAAAACACGAAGCCCATCAAGCACCTTGAGACCTAAAGCCTAAGCGCTGATACCCGAACTCCGCCTAAATCCCCTAAACCCTGCTGACATTGAACCGAGACTGCTGGAGACTTCCGCGCAGATGTGCCCGGGCAGCCGGTTTAGACTTTAGGGCCTGGGGGTTGGGCCTCCGGTTGTAGAGTTTACGGTTTAGCCTGACCAAAAGCTCTAAGCTTTAGAAGGCGAATGGTTGCTTCACTGTGTTTTTGTCGCTTCCTTTACCGTTGTAGGTCTACTTCTGTAGGGATCTCGACAAGATGCAGTACATGTAACTGTTTTGGTTTTGTTTCGGGTGTGGGGTGCAAGTTCAATCCTCGGCTTCGCCCACCCGCAGCATTTCTGCCACAGAAGCACAGCCCGAGCCATTTCCGATCCGAACGTGGTTTGTTTTAGGTTTGCAGCAAGCTTATAAGCCAAAACCCTGTTGATGCATTGATCCTCTAGGCGGGTATGCCGACCGTTAGTTCGCCGTAGACCGTAAAGATTTTGGGTTTAGGGTTTAGGGTTAAACACTCAATCTCACAAGCCCGATAGATCCCCTCAAGAACTCTCAACCTTAAACGTGGGAAGATAATGTAAGGCCTTAATAATAAGAAAAGGGTTTGGGGCATATTATACTATAAATATAATAAGGATCCCCCAAAATAGTATAGGTAATTGTTTAGGCCTCTATATTGGGGAAGCTTCGGAAGCAAGGTGCAGGCGCTGGATTGGTCCAGACCCGACCTATCAGCTCTGGGTGCGGCAAAGGCAGCTGGGGGTTGAGGGCTTACAGCGAGAGGGTCAATGATAGGTATGTAGGGGGTTACTATAAGGGTTTCATATGTTCTAAGGGTACTCTGAGGGGTACTATAAGAGTTTCACATGGGTAGTAAAAGGGTACTACAAGGGGTACTATATGGGTTCCGGCCTACATTCTGAGGGCTTCGTGCTTGTGGGTGTAGTCTTTGTGCTTTAGGCTATCGAGCTTCGCATCGCTTGTCGGCCTAATTAGGACTGAAGGTTCAGCAAGGGGCGGCGCTAAAAGGATTCGCAACTGTTTGGGAAATATCGGGCTTTGAATTCAGAGCTTGCCATGTGGATGTTGAGGGTTGGAGGGGTTTAGGGTTCAGGGACTTGGGGTTTCAGAGCTGTTGGGTGTCTTCAGACTAGTGCTCACAGTGCTGGCAAAGGCCCAAGAGAGGCGGGGGCGGACTTGTGGCTGTGTAAGGCGGGCGAAGCCCCAGATAAGGTCGGAACAAAGAAAAAGAACATGCGGGCAATGGAGGCTGACGCCTTGCAGGAGAGTGCTAAAGAAGTAAAAGGGGTCTACAAGGGTGCCATAAAGGTTGCTGCAAGCTTGCTATACGGGTAGAATAAGGTTATTCTAAGGCTACGAAAAGCTCATTTGTTTGGTCTGGTGTGTGTTGAAAGACTTCGAGATTAGGTTATGGGTTCTTGGTTGTTGTCTTGACGTGTTTCCGTATCTTACTTGTTGTGCAGATTTCTCGGGCTGCGCTAAGCCGGACAAGAGCAGCAATGCCCAAGCCTACTTCAATTTTCTTGGTTCAGAGGTCGGCGTGGGAAGAATGCCCTAAATGCTCAAATGCTAAATCGGTAATCCTAAATCCCAAACCCCAAGCCTGAAAGTTAAACCCCCAAACCCTAAACCCTCGAGCACGAGACAGGTTGTGATTGGCAGCGACTTGGCCTACGACGAGGCCGAAGTTTCAGTAATTCAGTCAGGTTCTCGCTTTCATCCTATACAAGGCTTTGCATGGGGCTTATGAAGCCGTGTGCTTAATACTACATTGCCTTGAATTGCTGGCCTTGTGATTGCCATCCCCATGATCCCTATTTAGTGAGAGAGTTGCGCCTAGCAAATTCGCTGGCAGATCGCGCTTTCTGAACACTTGCAGGTGTAACTGGAACTCACATTTGCCGACATATCGAAGTCCGAAATGCTGTTTAGAGTTTGGGGCGTGGCGTATAGGGTTCGGTTGCAAAAACCCAGGACTCTCAGCTCAACCCTCCAACCTGAGCCCTGACTCAAAAGGATTCCCTGTCGAGGCGTATGAGCCATGAATCTCCAGATAGTCCTGCGGGTTATGGCTCTGGGTTTTTCCTTGGGTTTAGGCCGGCTAACCCGAGCTCTCCTAAGCCCCTAACCCGTAGATCGTAACGGCGTAACCTGCCAAAGGGAGAGACGCGACTCCATATTAGACTTCGAGCCCCGCCACACGGCTAGAGTCGAAGAGGTGAGAGCGCCGATGAGTTAACAACGCACTGGTAAGACGTCGGAACATGTGGTGAGATCATTTCCTGATAGATTGGTCAATATGTGCTCCAAGCTCTATTCAGATCATCGGGTTAGTTGATGTAGAGGTCGACATAGTACAGGAATATTCCTCTGTCGTCCCTATACGAATATGGCACAAAACCGATTAGCTTTGCTTGGGGGGGGGGGGTGAATCATCTCTAGGGTTTGAGTCGTGTCGGCTTCAGAATTTCGGACTTCCGGTTCCTTAAACCCTAAACCCTGAACCCTAAACCCTAAACCGGGGTGGGTTTTGGGGCGGGGGAGTGGCTTTAGGCTACGGCAGAAGACATACTTAGGGTTTAGGGATTAGAGTTCACTCTCATACGCTGGTTGATGAGGATGGAGCATCGGAGAAATATGCTGCGAGGGCATGGTCTGAGTTCCGGCGCCATTGACATCATCGTCGAACACTTCCAAGATGCGAGGTGCAAAGCTTCATGACCGACTTCCTGCCGGTCTGTGACCCAGGAGGCTGGATCTCGCGCAGATCGAAGATAGCGACGACCGTCATTTGGCTGCCCCCTCAGTTGGCGATTCACGCCCCATCATTTGGCGATTTCAGTTCATCATACATCTTAAAATGCCCTCTCATTTGGCAATTTCGGTTCATCATGCATATGTCTTAAACACGCCCCCTCATTTGGCGATTCCGGGTCATCATATATCCTACACACACACACACACACCCTCATTTGGCAAAAACCAATTGAGATTTAGCACACAGCAAACAACACAAACAACTGAAACCAATTTGCAATTCCGGTTCAGCATACCCAGAGGCCCAAGAAAACAGAGGATCAGGGGAGCGCAGGACCCGGAGACCGCGGAACCGGGGTTTTCGTTCTCGAACATGCGAGAACACAAGGGTCAATCATCCCTTGGAAGCCCTAAACTGAAAAAAAAACCCTAACCGCCCCAGGTGCCTACTATATAGGGCCCTAATTAGGGGCTCTAGTGCCCTATATAGTAGGTACCTGGGAGGTTAGGGAACCCTAAGGCGTACCAAACCCCGCAATCTTAAAGCCGGGGACCCTGATCCGAGGTTCTGAAAGCCAAGGCAAGGACCTGCAAACCTCAACCCTAAACCCTAAACCCTAAACCCTAAACCCTAAACCCTAAACCCTAAACCCTAAACCGAAACCCCCAAAGACTCCAAAACCCCTTAAGTAAGGAATATACCTTAAATCATATTAGGGTTCCTATCATAATTTTTTAAGGTATCAATCCCGGAAAACCAAGCCGAAGCCCATGGCTCCCAAAGGGTCCAAGTACCATTATACTGGGTACTTAGTAGGTATTTGGGTTTAGGGTTTAGGGTTTAGGGTTTAGGGTTTAGGGTTTAGGGTTTAGGGTTTAGGGCTTAGGGCTTAGGGTTTAGGGTTTAGGGTTTAGGGTGGGTGCTTAGTAGGTATTTGGGCCCCCAATAATGTAAGGCCTTAATACTGTAATAAGAAAAGGGTTTGGGGCATATTATACTATAAAAATAATAAGGAACCCTCAAAGTATATACTATACTAGTACTTGGAGGGCTCAGATCCACCTTCTGTGGAAGGATTGCTGTAGGCCCCAACCGTGCCGTAGCACGTAGCTGTGAGCTATTCCCCCCGGAAGCCCTCCTTGGCACCGGCACTTTCGTGCTAAGCGGGCGAAGCTGCGCAAGAAGATCCGTCTTCGCCGACTCCGAGGCTACAACTTACGTCCAAAGGACGTTCGGCTGCTGGAAGCACATCACTCTAAGCCTACATATCGGTGTGATATGGGAGGCAAGAGGAACAACAACTCGCAGCCATGGCATGGAGATATGTATTGGCGGGGGTCATGGTCTGTGTCTCCGAGATCACAACCCCAGTCGCAGCAGCCAAGGTACGACCGTGTGCAGTTAGGTGGGAAGGGCGCAAGGGGCAAGCCGGAAGGCACCCCGCCGTGGCAGGATGTGTCAGCTGGAGGCCAGGAGGCCCTGTCCCAAACTCAGGCGGTACAGCGAGCCCTCACCATTGCAAGGAAAGCCGATGCGAAAATCCGCAGGCTCCGTTCCGAAGTGGACGTCCGGAAACAGCAATGGGAGAAGTTCATCGTCGAGCAGAAGCAGAACTTTGTCCGCCAGAAGCGACAGTTTGGGGACGACATCTCGAAGTTGGAGCACGAGATCCAACAAGCAACGGCAGCTGGACACGAGGCTGCCGAGAGGATGAAAGCCATCGTACTACAGGGCGTGGAAGCCGTACGTCAGCAGGAGGTGGCGATGGAGACAGAGGACGACGAGTGGGACCGCCTCATGCAGGAGGAGGAGGCGTCTACGGTTCCCTCTGGCTTCCTGCAAGAAGCTTATTCCGCAGCGCAGCGACTTCAGTCGGGACCTCCCGCGACTGCAGTTGTGGCAACCGATGCTGGCGGCGGCCGTGGGCTGCCTATGACCGGCGGCAGCGGAATGCCACCCTACAATCATGCTTCGCCCCTCGGTGCATCTACAGATCCGTACTTGGCCAGTCCGACTTTCGGCCCTGGCGGCCCAATCAATGTGGCCTTGCACCGCACGGGACCGAACGAGGCGGTGGCGATGAGTGGCGCGACACCGAGGCCGCCATCGACTCCCGTGGTTACACCACAACGGGGAACGACAGCTATGCCGATGACTCCGCCGCCAGCTCGACCTCCTGGACTTCCTGCAGATGGAGGTACTATCTCCGCTGCCTTGGGGGCGGCACCGGATCCGAACGTGGGCGCATTACCAAACGCTGCTACAGAGTCTGCTGGAACGGGATTGGCAGACAAGTTGGCGGCAAAGAGGGAAGAAAGGTGCTCCGCCCTACATCCGTTCAAGGTCTGCCCGAGCGATTCGGGCATGACGAGTCGCCCTACACCGGAAGACCCTGGGCCACCACAGGCCGCCAGGCCGCACCTCATCGAGGACGATGGGGACGATTCTCTTCGCATGGCTTCGCCAGGACTGACCCACATGGAGTAGCGTGCAAAGATCGGAAACCTCCACTTTATATGGAGGTGGAAATAAGCTGCGGCCTCCTGGACAGCCCTGGGATTTTGACTGAGCATGCTCAGTCGCTTCCCACGTTGCTGATCGGGTTGGCTTGTGGCTGGTTCCCTTCCCCACGTGAAGTTTGGAGGTTTCTGGGTTCACATTGTACAGATTTTGCTTTACTGTACATTTTGTATAGCGTGATCCCCAGAGTGGACATGTACCGTCAGCAGTGGGTATTGGACTTCACACCTCGCCCCTTATCCGCCATACGTCCACTTCCAGCTGTTGCGCTGTCATCCTCGGCCTGGGATTTATGTCCAGGCCCCCGCCATGCTTTAGCTTTTGCCGGCGCCCGTGACGGGTTGCCTACCGCCCCTTTTGGGCCTTTTGCATCACCCCTACTAGCGCCAAACATGTGTATCGGTGGCTCTGGGACACAGGCAGTAGGCGGTCAAGATGCTCTTGGACGTTTCAGGGTCCCCTTGTGCAGATGGTTGCTTTTTGTGGCCTTCGATCTGCTGCTCCCCTTTTTTAGGAGTCTGCTTGTTGCCGTCCACATCACATTGTGGCTCTCGATTTGGGCCGCCCTAGGGCGTACGCCCCGCAAGCGCCTTGCCCTGCTCAAGTGGGCTCCTCTCCAAGCGATAATCCGAGCCACAGGCAGCGTTGGCTCCCATGGTGTCACGCAAATACCAGTTTTGGATTGGGGGCCTCCTCGACGCAAGGACGCTCCTGCCCGCAGCAGATCTCGCCCCAGACGCCGCTGCTTCGCTCTCCCCGACTGGGTTTGGATTGCTCTGTTCGGGGTGTCGCATTTACCTGTTTGTGTTTGGGCTGCGCCGGAAGATATAAGGGAAATTGATAGGGCAGGGGTTTTCTTTTCTGAAATCCGGCCGGAGCCTATCCCTTGTGATGGGATACGCCCCGATGGCTACCTTGGCAGTAAGGCAGGTACCCCTACTTCGCTGATAGTGGCACAGACCCAGTCAGAGGCAATCTATGAGGCTACAGGTGAGGAATGCCCCATGCCAGCCGTTAGGGTTTACGCGCTGATGCCCGGCTTCCGCCCCATCTGGCTTACTTTACCGTGTTATCAGGATTATCCGCATGATGTTGTTTCTGATATACGGCAGAAGATCCCAGATACTGAGTACGGCGTTGATATAGTCTTGCTGCAGCCTCAGCCTTTTGGGGATTTCATTACATGCGTTGTCCTTCCGGAGTGGGTTGGCCCGTCCCTGAACGAAGTGGTTGTCTATGACTTCAGCGCTCTGCATGGGCCTATCTTCAGTGATTTCGTGTGGTCCTACATGTATTACAGCCAGCTTGAGGGTATAGCTGCTGTCCACACAGACCGGCCTTGGCAGGTATTTACCTGCACGCAAGCTGAACCACTGGATGACTCCAAAACTTTCTGGGTCAGCACAGGCCAAGTGTTTAAGTTTGTCCCGCACGGCTCCGTACCGGTGTGGTACGCTCACTCTAGTGATAGGATCCCAAGCCTATGCAAGCGAGCAGAACCCCTGCGACCTCCCGAACCCCCTAGTACTGCCTATCTAGGGGTTTTCGATGAAGGCTGCCGCCTCTTCAACTGTCAGGAAGGTGACACTGATGCTTTGCACAAGGCTGTTGCTGACTATAAGCTCAGAGCCATCCCTCATATGTCCTTTGGGGAACCGGCTACAGGACATTTCGACGATTTGCTCTTCAGAGGCCGACCAGTATGGGGTGTTTTCGCTGTGGCCAACAGATCGGAAAGTCTGCCGCCAGGCCCAGCCTTTGGAGCTTTCACCTTTCTTGACGCCAGGCGTGCAGGGCGTGGTGTGTCCTTTCTTTTCGGAGGGGATCTAAAGAGGGACGCTCATCATTTATATCGATACCTCGGGATCAAGGTCCCCGAGGGTTTCGTCCCGGTGATTGAGGGGATGCCATATGGCGATACTTCCGTCCTGGTTGCAGAGGGGTCTGTGCTTGTCTTCCGCATCGTTAAAGCTGTTACGGCCCCTCCGGTGCAGGCAATCAGTCACCCTGGTTCCCCTAATGTGGAGGGTGACGGTGGCCAGCCAGATGGCGGAACTGTCGAAAGCACAGAGAATGACGACCGGTCAGAAGTTCCGGACACGGACCACGAAGCCTCTGACGAGGCGGACAATGATGCTCACCGAGATGCTGATGTCGCACAGGGGAGCATGTGCGAAGATGATGAGCCAAGATTGTGGTTTGCTCTTTTTGCGCTGAGCTGCTCCGCCGAGACCCTACCTGTCACAGCCGGTCTTCCCACCACCATAGATCATATCGAGGGTAGGCTGCGTGCTGTCAGAAGTGATTTTCTTAGTGATTACTTCGGACGGATGGTTGTGGTTCGCGCACAGCCCTGCCCTGGCTTCGGTGCCTTTCTCTGCATCCCTCCATGGCCTTTCCCCAAGGCCTGTGTGCTTGTAGACTGCAGAAGCATTGATGGCCGACTCTTTGCTCATCTAGCAGATCACTGGACACAATGGAGCTCTTTTCTTGCACAAGTTGGCATCTTCTGGGATGATGCAGAAGTCTTCCGCAATGGCGTCCGGCTTACACCAGGCCGCCCGGTGCAGGTGGCCACCGGGAATCTTGTAACTGTCGCAGTTGCAGGAAATGAAGCACAGGAGATCTATGACCTTGCAGCCATGCTGCAGACCAACGAAGGCTGGGACGACCGTGCCTCTAGCCTGCACAGTGGAGCATGCTCACACTTTTGGGTGTTGACCGACGGTGGCTGTAGAGGCGTTACAATTGATTACCGTCAGGTTGATGGCGAGCATGATTTTACTGCCTTCGTGTCCAATATTTTCGGCTATCAACCCTGGAGGGTTGTGGTCAAGTCGTCTAGCCCCAGAATCCTCAACGCATGCCGGCTAGGACACGACTGTCAGGCGATTGTGATTGCCACTGAGCAACTCCCTTCTGCTCCGGTGCCTCCCGGTAAACTCACCAGGAAGCCAGTCACTGTCTTCCTCGACCTGCGACCAATCCTGAGAGGTTTTGCCTGGCGGATGTATGACAAGGGCGAATTGGAGCTAGAGCCCTTTGAGCAGGAGTTCCTCTCAGAACTCCCCGATGAAGGGGATATCTACGTTCACGGGGGCGTTGAGGACGAAAGGGAACATGCCAAGTTCATTCTTTTCCAGGATAGGGACGTTTTGGTTGTTGAATATGCCTCTCGACCTAGGGCTGTACTGGCTGTACCGTTAGGGGAATCCGAGGACAGCTCTGATGGGGATGATAGCAGCCACTCCGATCCATCTACACACCCCCCTGACAATGGTGATGTTCCGCCGTCGACTGCACGACGGAGCAGGTCCCCCCGTGCACGCAGGCGAGGCCTCCGCAACCGCGTGAACCCCGGACTCCGAGGCTGCGCTGCCCTGGGCTTCCTCTCGCGAGGCGCCACAGCTTCATCCAGCCATGGCAGCCTTGTTGCTAATGGGTATATCGTGGAGGAATTACCCGTGGAGTGTTGCACCATCGCCCTTGCCCTACTTCTTGTTTGCGCCCTGCTATGTATGCGGCACTTCTTGTCGCAGCGTAGGCAGGCCGAGGCTTGCCAATTGCGAGCGGGATATTCCACCAGACAGTCTAAATTACTAAGTGAACCATCCTGCAACACGGTTTTAGGACGACGTGCCCTGCATGCCCTCCGAGAGACCACCACTCGGCTGGGACATAGGTGGCCCTTCTTTCCCCTAAGCTGGGCTGGGGACTTTGGGCTGCTAAATGGGGACCCGGAAGATGGCCTCAACGCGGAACAGGGAAGAGATGTGAGCCTCTCTTTTGCAATCCTCGTCCCTGATTATGTGCCAGAATGCATCACCTTTACCCTGTCTATGCCTGCCACGTTGGCTGAGACCGAGGAGGCCATCCAGGAGAGGCGAAGCAACTGGATGTTATCGCGTTACCCCTTTTTGCAGTTCGTAAGGCCGCAGACCGTGCCTGGACACGGCGTGTATGTTGCCGGTGCACGTTGGAACCCACTGAGCAATATCGTGTGCATCATTACCGCGCCAATCGATGGCAGGATCTTTGCCATCGAAGCACCGATATATGCTAATCGTGCCCACCTCCTTCGTCTTGCGGACTTGCTCGAGGTTTTTGGGATATCGGTTTACGTCGGGGATGAGGAGGTTCCGCTTCAGGAGGGGGTCGATGTACACCTTTCTGAGGGCATGCAGCTATACTTTTGCTATGCCGAGGATCGGGCCCCACCAGCAAGGTACTTGCCAGATATACTGCGTGAGCCGGACTTCTGGTCGGACGGCGGTCCATTCCCGGTCCCACGTATAGACAGGGCATATTGCTTGGCCGTAGGAGGCTATTGTAGGCTGCACGTTGAGGACTTCAACAGGCCGATGAGATTCCGGCAACATATTGTAGAAAACCTAGGCCTCCCCAGTAATGCATTCAGCATCACCCCTGCATGCCCTGCCATTGGCGATGCTGCTATACTCGGCGTGCCTTGCCGCAACGTCTTGGCCATTGACGCGGATTCCCCCTTCAGGCCCACTGGAGGGACCATACCCCAATCATTCTTGATTGTCGTCCTATCTCCAACGGCTTTCGGGCCGCATGTGTTGACGGAAACGACATAGGAGGCAGCAGTACTGCTGATGCCCTCCGGCAAGATGCACCTCGAGGGTGGAATGTTAGCTTCACACCTGACACTGACGTCATCGGGAGGGATGGTCTTACGCCAGGACAAGTCCATGTCGTTGATTACGTCCCGTTCCAGGAAAGCGGCCCCACCGATGCCGCATCCCTAAGAAGCCCAGAGGTTACGCAAAGCCGAGGCTCCGGCTCTGGCGGAGATACAGGCTCAGCGCCTATAGACCCCGGCAGTGCTGAAGGGGAATATGACCTTGAAGACGGCACTGAGGTTCGGGACCGTGCCGCTGGCCGTTCGGAGATTGATGGACGCTCCGCCAGTGTCTCCGCAACCTTTGCCCTGCTCACGCCGGACACCTTGCCTGAAATCTGTGTGGTCCAGCTCGCCTTTCCGTCCACGACGCTGGTCGCTCTGGCCAGTGTGTCAGCTTCAAGGGACGAAGCTAGATGGGTTAACCACCCCCGCCTTATACCGGTTGAGCCACAGCCTGATCATGGCATAGCATACCTCGTTGCCTGCCCTTCCTGGCCCGTCGATGGAGTTTTTATTGTGCTGGACTCCAGGGATGTCAATGGCAGGATTTTCACAATAAGTGCCCCTAGGATCCTCTCCAGGGATGCTTTGCTTGTCATAGCAGGGCTAGAGGAGAGACCCTTTCTGCATGTTTTTGTTAAAGACGTCCCATGGCCAATTGCTGACGACCAGACTTATAATCCAGAGGGTGGAGACCTAATTGTAGTCTGCCAGCCGGGCCAGCGCCACCATGTTCTTGTGTCTCTGTCAGATAAGCTCCTTGACTCCGGAGAGTGGACTGACCCGAGGACAGACCACCTCCGTTGCAGAGGAGACACTTGGGTTTTCGGTGACGAAAATAACGTTTTCCTGCGCGAGGAGGACTTGACAGGAGGTGCAGAAGCAAGGGTTCGAGATGCACTTGGCGTGCACGATGCCGCCATTGCTTTTCAGAACGCCTCCCCGCCAATACGGGACTACTCCTACAGAGGCCAATCTGCAGCTCACATTTCTGTAGCAGCTCTCCGTGATATGTGGCCTCCTGGATATCTTGAGACTGGGCAAATTTATTTCATTGATAGAAGACCACTGTTACTCGGTCTCTGGTGGGGTGTAGCAAAGGATGGTTTTGTCAATAGTTATGAGATTTTAGGGCGTTTTTGGCACAGATGCCCTGCTGGGTATACGCTTGCCATGCGCGGCGGCACTGCGATTGCACCTCCGTATGCACATTACCGGCAGGTCCGTGCTGGTGAGCGGATTGCGATCGATGTGCTAAAGTTAGACGTGCCACCTCCCGTTGCGCCTCAGCGTACTGACGAGGCAACCGTCTCGGCCACAATTTACCAGCCAGCATCTGCGCACAGAACGCATGTAGGTCAAGGCGAGGTACCAGGTGTCAGTGGCAGAGGTGATGGCGATACGACCCTTGGTGGGGGCCCCAGCAGGAATGCTAGTTCTGTCCAGCGCGGCTTAACCCCCTCCCGGGGAAGCCCCAACAACGCCGGTTGCGGCTACAGTTTTGACGGTCTTGGAGATACGGGTCGAGTAGCCAAGTGGTCTTGTGATCCTAACACATGCAGCCTCGAAGATGGCAATCACATTTCCACCCCTGTCCTCCCCGTATGCCCTGGTCGTCCGGGCGGCTGGCGTAAAGCCCCTGACCCTGGCTACGAGCCCCCTGAAAGCTGTGCCAGAACACGTACAATTTGCAGGGACCGACATCGCGGTTGTCGTACTGCCCCCGGACATGGCGGGCTTCAGGCATTGCTTGTCGTAGTTGTAGTCGCTACAATGATCGTTCCGACCGCTACGATGCATCTCAGCCGGGCTGATCTAGCCTCTAAAGAGAGACAGGGTGCGTACCGCGATAACGATGGTGCCGGAAGACCTCTGCCAACCCCGTGCCGCAGTCGGGTTGTTGCACCTGTACAGGAACTGCCACCGCAGCAGCGCACTGTGTGCGATAATGTAGGCAGGACCTCCCCTGTTTGGTATGGGATTCAGCATGATGTCAGGCACACCCGGGAGGCTTTTGAGGCCATAAGCTTCTGGGGAGAACTTTCTGAGATTTTGCACACCCTCCTTGAGGAGAGCCTGCAACGGGAGGATTCGCAAGCGTTCTTTCTGGCAAGCACCTGGGTAGAGGTGCTAATTGAACACTTCGCTGCCGATCACGCACCGCATGCAGAGGAGCCTGTCAGGCTCTCCCTAGCTCTGAGTGTAGCCGAACCCGCCGCTCACAAGGGGCAACACCAGCAGCTTGCTCCTGCTTTGCAGCCGGTCCCTTGGGGCCTCCCCCCGCCAATAGACCCAGGCGAACCCTGGCTCGAGCCGGAATCGGCGCGTGCTCAACTCGCCTTCGGGGGATTCCAACTGCCCTTCACTCTTGCAGATTTCTACAATGTGCTTCAACACGCCCCCGAGATACGAACCTGGGCTCAGACAGAGCATAAGGAGGGTGCGGGTCTCCATCTGGATCTGGCGGCTTTCCGATCCGTGTGCAGTGCGCGACATTACCATGGCCGAGAGCGCAGAGTCCTATGCTACACTGATGGTTCGTTCCACTCCGCAGCACCTGGAAGGAATGCTAAAGCTGGATGGGCCTTTGTTCTCATCGAGCCGACTCGTGGCTGCTTCGGTAGCTGCTACGGGGCCGTCCCGGCATGGCTTCTTTCAGAGGGAGCAATTCTCTCTGCATACATTGCGGAGTGTGCAGCCCTTGCCTTTGCCGGCCTATATGTGCGACGGCGTACCTTCGCGGCGCCCAGATAACCTTCGTATCTGACTGTCAGGCAGCGCTCGGGGTCGCACAAGGCACATGCCGATACGAGGCTGGCGGGTGCCCCCAGGCCCTGCGGAACATCATGGAATTGCGAAGACAGGTCGCTGCACATGCCAAGGTCCTAGATGAATTTGAGTACGTCCCTGGGCATAGTGGGGATTTTGCGAACGAGATAGCTGACAAGCTTTCCAAGCGCGGTGCCCGCAATGGCGACAGTATCGCCGGAGAGCAGTACCTACAAGCGCGGCTTGCTCGGGGCGGGCCCTGGCTGCCCTGGGTCGCCATTGTCATTGCTGCGCAGGATGGGCGGCCTGACCTACCACCCACAGACGGTACTGATCTAGGTGGTGAGACGCACCATGCGGAGCTCACGCCAGCGGAATCAAGGCACGTAGGGGATGATAAGCCTGAGCTAGCGCAAAAGCTGCACTTGCATATACTCAGCTTCAACACCTTATCGCTGGGCACGGCTGAAGACAGGACCTCTGAAAGCGGCCAGGGTCTCTTTTGTGGTCCGGCTCGAGCTGCACTTTTAGCGGCGCAGCTTAGGCAGGCCGATGTTGTTGCGGCAGCCCTGCAGGAAACCCGTGGCAGTGAAGGCTTCTCCAGAGTTGGAGGATACCTACGTTTTGCCACTGGTAATGAGCGAGGCCAGTTTGGCACTGAGTGGTGGTTCCTAGAGGGAGCAAGCCTGATTACAGGCACCAATTCCGCCGCAGGCCTCAAGTTCGAGGCGAACCTTTGTGCCGTTGTCGTTGCCGATGTGCGCAGGCTTTTCATACGTGTAGGGCGTCCAGGGCTCCACATCTTGTTTATCGCACTACATGCCCCACACCGGGCAACAGAGGCGCATAGGTTAGAGGACTGGTGGCAACAAACTACCCAGCTCGCATACAAGCACCGCAGGCAAGACCATGTGGTTGTTGCCGGAGATTGCAATTGCGCTATCGGCAGCCTGGAGTCCAACCATGTAGGAAGCCACGATGCTGAAACTGAAGATGATGCCGGTGCCCTGTTCCATCGTTTCCTGCGCGCAGTTGAATGCTGGGTACCTTCATCTTTCGAACATAGCCATTCCGGTCCTTCAGCCACCTACGTGCAGAAGCGCAACGGCCATGAGTGCCGTGTAGACTACATAGGCATACCCTGTCGGTGGAAGCAAGCCAGCACGCTGTCCAGAGTTCTCCCTTCTGTCAATGCCGGGCATGCCGTGGTGGACCATATTGCGGTCACTGTCTCTTGCCAGGCCGATATGGCCTTCCCCAAGCAAGGCTCACAAGCATCCGAGACCGGAGGTTTAGAGCATCCTGCGTTGTTGACCCGCAAAATTCCGAAGCACTGCGAACGTCTCTCCGAAATGTCCCGGTTGTTCCATGGGGTGTTTCTGCGCATGCCCATGCAGCCATTGTAACGGCACATGTGCAGAAAAGTCTGGCAGCTATACAGGCTGCACCCAGCAGCCGACCATGGCACGTGTACATAACTAATGACACGTGGGCAGTACAACAACAGGTGTCCAGACTGCGTCGGGACTTCCGCCGGTTGCGTGGGCACGTTGAAGTGCAGCTTCTTGCGGTGTGTCTACGATGCTGGTCCCAGAACGGCCCATCTTTCCACGACATCGTCTCGCAGTCTGCGTGGTTCTGCCGTGCTACGCTGGCCGATGCGTGGTACAAACAGACCCTAGACACGCAGTGTAAACGCCTACGCCGGGCCTGCCGGGAGGACCGGGCGGCCTACATCAGCAGCCTGGCTGATAAGCTGGCGTCTTGCCCCCATGCAGATGTCTTTCAACAGGTCCACCGTATACTGAATCACCAGCGGAAAAAGCCATACCAGGCAGACCCACTGCCTGTTATCCGACAAGCTGATGGGCAGGTTTGTGAGGATGCCGAGGCTGCGCGCGGAAGGTGGCGTCAGCACTTCGGAGGCCTGGAGGCGGGGCGCGAAGTCTCGGTACATGACATAGCCGCCGAGGCTATGCAGGAGCCTCCCATGCGGTGGCCCAGCCCTTGTAACCTCAATGACATACCGGCAAAGACGCTGTTGCACCGCGTGCTAGCCGCTGGTAAGAGTCATAAGGCAGCCGGACCAGACGGCATACCAGCCGAACTTGGGAAGAGTTTTCCGTCCGAGGTGGCCGATATCTTATACCCCCTCCTGCTCAAATACGTCTTTCGTGGAGCAGAAGCAGTAGGGCATAAGGCGGGGGTTGCCGTCTTCTTTTGGAAGGGCCGCGGCTCGCAACAGGAGTGCAGCTCGTATCCAGCTATTTTGCTGCTCAATGCTTGGGCTAAAGCGCTACACCAAGCCCTACGCCCAAGAGCGCTCGAGCTTTACCACTCCTCCGCCCCCCCGCTCCAATTGGGGAGTCGCCCAGGGGGCAACGTAGTGTTTGGGTCCCATATAGTCCGTGCCTTCCAACGATGGGCCTCCAATAGTAAAAAGAGTAGTTTTGTGCTGTTCGCGGATATCACCGCGGCCTACTACTCCACTGTCCGTGAGCTCATTGCCGCCGCCCCCGGCAACAGTGGAGGAGCGCCCCCTGATAAGGCCCTTGCGAACCTTGAGCTGTCACCCGATGACTTGATGAGGTTAAAGGAACACGCCGCTGCCTTGACGGCCTTCCGGCGAGCCGGGGCGGACACCTGGACAGAGGCCGTGTCACATTGTATTACGCGTGGAACGTTCTTCCTCATCCGGGGCGACCATGTGGCTGTCGCTACTGACAGGGGAACCCGCCCGGGCTCCAGCTGGGCGGACATCTTGTTTGCCACGGTTATGCAAAGGGTCTTAGATAGGCGTAATCAATTGCGTGATGAGCTACATCATCATACCGCACCGCCGAAGCTTCCGTGGGACGGCTGTCGGACGCTAGCACCCTGCGCTGAAGGAAGTAGCCATATAGAGATAGACGATGTAGTTTGGGCTGATGACCTTGCATCCATGAGGCTTTGCGAATGCCCCAGTTCGGCCGATACAGCAATCGCCCTGGAGACGGGGTGCTTAGTCGACGCTTTTCGTGAGCATGGATTCTCCCTGACTTTTGGGGAGCGAAAGACAGCGATCTTGGCCACCCCGGGTCGCGCCGGCTCAAACAGCGCCTCTTCGGAGCACGCAAGGAGGAGGGTAAGCTCAGGGTACTCCTGGAGGGGACTGGAGCGGCCCTAGTCCCCCTTGTCGCAACATACCGGCACTTGGGTGCTGTTCAGTCCCCTCGGGGAGGCCTGCGAGCTGAAATTGCCTACCGTGCTGGACAGGCGTATGCGGCTTTCGCCGAAGGCCGCCGCAAGGTGTACAGGTGTAGGAAGATCGCTGTGGCCCGTAAAGCTTTTATACTACAAGCATCCGTACTGCCTAAGCTTGTGTATGGCTGCGGCTCATGGCCTCCGCTTTCTGCCGGGGAGTACAAGTCATTTGCTGGGTGCGTGTGGCGCTTATACCGGCCACTACTAGGATTAGGCAGGGAGTCGGAGCAGGACGTGTCCTTTCATACCTGCTTGGCCCTTGTCGGCCTCCCCAGTCCTGCCAATATTCTGCGCCGACACCGTCTCCTCTATCTCGCACAGGCCATGCGGTGCGCACCAGACGCGCTGTGGGCCTTGATCCGTGCCGACCGTCCATACGCCGATGCGCTCACCGAGGCGTTCCGGTGGCTCTACTCCCATGTTGGAGAGCAGGCTGGGCTACCGGAACCGTCACAAGGCTGGAATACCTGGGCAGAGATTATGTGTCAACGCCCTGGGCGCTTCAAAGGCCTTGTCAAAAGGGCGATTGCGCTAGAACAAGCGCGTCACACCATGGTTGCTGCATTGGACGGCCTGCATCGTGGTATGTCTGGCGGGGCGCCTATCATTGGGAGTGCCCGACTGGACCAGTGTACTGAGGCTTGCATACCATGTAAACGCGCCTTCATGTCAAAAGTAAGCTGGTCTGGACATGCAGCTAGATTGCACGGTTATCGGTCGCAGGCTTTCCTGATCGGCCAAGGCAGGCTGTGTACAGGATGCGGACGCATTTATGCGTCTGAGGGGCGCCTTAAAAGACATCTGATAACTGCGCACGACTGCCGTCGTCGCTGGGGTTCTTTCCAGCCCAGCGGTGATGTCCCTAAGTGCGGTCATGAGCAAGCCCCCCCGGCCAATTTCCCAGGGACATTCAGTGAAGCGCACTCCCAGTGCCCTAGCGAGGAGTTCTGCACCCCCTTGTTGGAGGCGCTGTTAGCCTTTACTGATCCAGAGTCGGATTTGTGGGAGTGTGTTTCTGACCATGTGGCCCCTCTGGCCACTATCCGGCGTACTGTCGATGAGTGGCCGAGACAGGAGACGGCGCAGACCTGGGCTAGGAACAGCGCGGATGATCTGCTTTTGCTCCTTGACCCTGCTGTGTTCTGCGAAAGTATTCAGCCACCCCCGCCCAAGCGTGATTGTCCCGCTGACACCTTACCCTCCTGGCCCCAAGTGCCACCTAGGGCCTTTGTGTCTACAGGGGAGCCGGCATACTTCCAGCTACCTCCGCCTCCTCCTACCCGGCTCTCCCTTACCCAACCCGGGGGTATCACCGTTTCCGACGCCGCGGCCTACGCCTGCTGGATTCAAGGCGCGTGTCGGGTGATTGCGGAGGCCATTGCGATTTCCGCCCAACAGCCTTTCGTCATTTCCTGTCCGGGCGTTAGGCATGCTTTGGGGATCGCGACTTTCTGGCTAGAGTGCTGCGGGTTCGCTGTGCAGACCTCCCGCATATACTCGCCTTGATTGGTTTCACCCTTTTCGAATTCAGTTGCTAGGTGTGCGTCCGACATGGACTCCAACGCTGCGAATGAAAAAAAAAACTAGTACTTGGACCCTTTGGGGCTGTCAGGCAGATACAGAGGTCGGAATACTTAATTGCAAATCATCCCCGCTTCTACAAAAGTCCCCTATGACAGCAGGAATGGAAAGTCTTGTTGACACCCAACAATCCCCAATGAACCCTAAACCTAAAACCCTACACCCTAAACCCCTAAGTAGTGCCAAACCCTAAACCTAAAACGCCCAGAGACTCCAAAACCCCTTAATTAAGGAATATATCTTAAATTAGAATAGGAACCCTAATCGGATTTAAGGTATATTCCTTAATTAAGGGGTTTGGAGTCTTTGGGTAAAACGCATGCTGGAGGATGCCTTACCGGCCCTGGCTGCGTTGCTGAAAGCCTTGCTGCAGCCACAAGGCCTGGTAGTGCACCCACAAGCCCTTGATGTATACGATTCAACCAGGGACCTCCATAATTACCTATATGATTTTGAGGGGTTCCTTGTTATTAGTATAGTAAAAAATGCACCAGAGCCATATTAAAATAAAACTGAGGCCCCTACACTACTCTAATTAAGGTCTTTGTGTGCTTAGGGTTTAGAGTTGTATGAGGGTGTTATGCGGCCTAAAACAATTTTACTGGATATGATCTAGGGCCTTCAAAACATGTCAAATAACAGGAGTCTTCAAGGTTCCTGAATAAGCCTGAGTATAGAGCCCCATCAAGCGTTTTCTTATTGTTAAGAGCCCTTACAGTAGCCGTATGTATGTGTGTGTGTATATATATATATATAGTTTTAGGGTCTGAGATGTAGATGGGAACATGAGGGGTTACGGGCTTTAGGGTGGTAGTGGTAGTAGTAGTAGTAGTAGTAGTAGTAGCAGTAGTAGCAGCAGCAGTAGGAGGAGGAGGACGCGGTGTAGTGGTAATAGAGGTGTTGGTTCTAGGAAGTAGGTAGGAGCCAGTAGGTCAGTATGTACTACAATAGGTAGTAGCTGCCTTGTCCCTGTAAGCCCACGGCCAGGTTTTCTACCTTTATATAGGACCCTTGTAGTCATCGCTGTAGACACCCTTAGCATAGGACCCATTGCAGTACCCTTACGCTGTAGTGCCCTCAGCCGAGTTTTCTACAGGATCGGCGACACACGCCTTGCTGGCGTGTATGCGGCGCAAGGAGACCACCATCGCAGCTTGGCAAACTGAGGAAGTTCGGTCTGTTCCCCTTTTTCAGGGTTCAGATAAAGGCTCCTTGAAAAAATCCTGCAAGGGTTCCGACAGACAGGAGACCTCTGTCTGGAGTCCTGGTGCAAAATAGAATCCACAAATGATCCTTACGTGTGATTTCTTTACCGCTCCGGCAGTTCTGCTAGGTTTAGGGATCCTTCCTGCTTATCTGCAGCAAAGTGAGTGGGTCTACTTCTCGGGCAGCCACGTCCTTGTCATAGCCAGGAAGCGTATTGATTCAATTGATTCCTGATGTGCTGCTTAGTACTCGGACGCCACAGTCTCTAGCAGCAGGACCTGCAGTAGCAACATGATTCTCACCACAGTTGAAGGCTGAAAGCCCGCTGACCTTAATCGCGAAAGCCTATATTGTACTCTACACCCGAAAATCTAAACTCAAGACCAGTATAAGCCCTAAACCATTCCCTTTTGAAGGCAGCGTTGGAAGCTGCCTTGGCTTCTCACTATCTGCCTGAGGCTGAGATAGCTTCCAAGGGCAGAAGTTGGAGGCATATACTGTTGCCCTAAGGGTCCATGTGCTCATGTAGCATATACATGGGCCTTAAAGTACCTATATAGGGACTACATTAAGGCCAATGTATATACTGTATGAGTACATGGACCCTTAGGGTTGGGGTGTTAATACTTCGAACAGGGTGTTTGGGCATGCTACTTGTGATTGGGTACTACCCCCACTCGCTAGCAGCTAGAAATGCCTAACTGATCATATAGGTATGCGATGCCCTAAACCCTGAACCCTAAACCCCTATAACCCTAAACCCTAAACCCAAACGCCCTCATTATAGACTTGTGCTGTATGCGGGCAGCACCCAAACTGCATGTGTTCCCCGGCCCTGGCTTCTAGGTCCCTGCACTTTAAGACCCAGCTCCACCCCAAAGAACCTACCTTTTTAGGGTTCCTTATTATGATTTCTTTTTATATGTCCTTAAAAAGGTAGGTTATTTGGGGTTAAGGCTTTGGTTTGGGGACGTGTGTGCCTCTTCTTGGCATGTTGTGCCCTGGAAACGCGCATGAGCAATCGCGCTGATCGCCACCGCTGTCGCTTTCCATAGGAGCAGCTTCAACTCCTTTGTTAGTGTAGGTCTCAGAAAGTAGAAACATTACCGAAATATAGGTTTTTTGATTGTATATTGTGTATATGTTGTTCATGTAAACATTATGTAACTTAGCAATATGAAATAAATACAGGAAAACATTGACACACATCCGGCTGCTGCCACTTCCGAATGCCGCACGCCATCGTTTTACTAGCGACATCCGCGCTCGTTATCGCGATGGCCAGCAAAGAGGCTGCTTTTGATCCCTTGCTGATTTCTGGGGTTGCCTTTAGGGCTTCACTAAAGTGACTAGTAGTTAGGGTCCCAGTCCACGTTTTTGATGCTTCTAGGTATTGGCAGATCCAAGCCGCATCAACGACCTTGGCTGGACTGATGCGCATCACGTAGCATATGGGTGGCCTATCCAAGCAGCGAGTGGGAAGACTTTCTCGGTACCTCCTGAAAGGCACCATATGTCGTCATTCTTCAAGCAAGTTACAGACGAGTTCCTTTGTTTGCGAAATGATTTTGGGCAGACGGCACTGCATTTAGCAGTGCGACAAGAACACGACGAGCTTGTCTCTTTCTTTGTCTTGACGAGAAAAATACCATGCCTGGATGTGGGGAATGGGGACGGAGATACACCGCTGCACTATGCAGCCGCCTGGGGACGCAGGGAGAGCGCACGTTTGCTGATTCAAGGGGGCGCAGATCCGTTCATCCTAAACAAACAAGGCAAAACTCCCATGGATGATGCGCTCTCATTTGGCCATCCAGAAATTTGGTCCATCATGTCCCAGGAAAAGATGCCTCAGCATGCAAAATCGCTGGAGTTATGAAGGGCCACTGTTCGACAGAGAGTAGCTGCAATTCAGATCCTTGCCGGTGTACAGAAAGGCTTCAGGATCTTGCATCCTGCCTACGGTCTCCATTATTGTTGTTTTTCGCTACCCAATAGCATGGTTAGGAACTTAAAGTAGTGGAACAAGCTATAAATGTTCCTACAATGGAGACTACAGGTACATTTT
>CAJNDV010006513.1:54513-86315 GCA_905221635.1 Symbiodinium sp. CCMP2456 | reverse complement strand
AGCAGGAGCAGGAGCAGGAGCAGGAGCAGGAGCAGGAGCAGGAGCAGGAGCAGGAGCAGGAGCAGGAGCAGTAGGAGTAGTAGTAGTAGTAGTAGTAGTAGTAGTAGCAGCAGCAGCAGGAGCACCAGTAGTAATAGTGGTACTAGTAGTACGACTAATACTGGTAGTAGTGCTAGCTACAAGTAGCACTAGTAGTACTAGTAGCACTCGTAGTACTAGTACTACTAGACTAGTAGTACTTGTAGTACTAGCAGTGCTAGAAGTGCTGGTAGTCCTGATACTTTTCTTCGTAATCTAACGTAGTACTAAATTAGTACTACGTTCTATTACGAATAGTGGTCGTCGTTGTCGTCTGCGTGGTCGTGGTGGTGGTGGTGGTGGTGGTGGTGGTGGTGGTCCGGGAGCAGCAGCAGCAAATGCAGAACGCAGCTGCAGCTGCAGTTGCTCTTGCGGTTGTAGTTGCAGTGGTCGTCGTCGCAGTAGTAGTACTAGCAGTCATCATGATCATCATCATATCCATCAACAGGACGAGTGGTCGGGATAGCTGTGCGCTTGAACAGCGAGTACCGGCACTGGATAGTGGGAGGAATCAGGGAACTTTTGGGCCGCCCGACAATTCGGCGAGTTTCAGCAGGAACATCACATGAGACGGTGTAAGTTGCTGGCCAGGAAGACAATTGACGGCAAATAACACCTCGGCAATTTCAATGGTTGAGTGCTGCTGCGTGCACTCTCTTGCCCTGTGCGACGTATCCTTCTGCTGGCCGAGGCGAGCGCAGCAACATGGGCCCAAGGAGAACCGAAGCGAGGCCAAGCAAGGGCGCCTGGTCACAAATCCGAGGGCTCACGAGAAACCGCGCGTGGCTGGCGTTACTAGAGCATGCACGATACACACATGTACACATGTATACCCATATACGCATGTCATTCTAGATCTGCCACGCCTGACGTTGCGTCTTATTCTAAACCCTGAACCTCCTCTGACAGTTTTGGCAAAACGAAAATGTAGTCCATAGCCAGATGCAGAGAACACAACGTTGTATGGAGCAGTGCAAGCCTATGATAAGTGAGGCAAACGTAAACTTACGTATATTTATCTCTGTGCACGCATGCGCACATGCACTTGTATACATCATGCACATGTACTCTGCGCATGTCATTGCACATGCAAGCACACACACTCACAATGCCGGAACATCTGTGCATGTTCCGTGTATTTACTCGTACCGGTATATCTGTATGCCCTGTATGCATATACCTGTTCGCATGGATTTGTGATGATTTTATGGATGCACAAGTACACAGGACACAGGTAGAGGGTAGATTGCGCTTCTGGTTTTCGTTTACGGCTTGTTAATGCTATCGCCAGCCAAAAAGATCCGCGGGTTATGCTTGTTTCAGGCTACATTGTCCAAGCTTGCCAGGATTCTTCCGTTGTCTTTGGCTACACCTTTCGCGACCGCGGACTTGCACTTTTCCGATCTTTTCCGACACGAAGTGGACTCACTGCTATCGCGGAAGGAGGTATCTAGGGCATGTTGGAAGTGGCGGATTACTTTCTTGATTCGTCGCGCTTCCCCGAAATGTCTGGGGCCCGACACTTATAGGAGTGGATTGACAGCATCATAGTCCTCATCTACATCGTTTGCACATTGTAACCACCATAAAGATCTGGTCATACTGTAATTCTCATCTTCATCATACAAGTCACAATGATCCCCGCAATCATCATCTTCTTGTCGTCATCTTCTTCATCATCATAACCAGCATCACAACCTAGCTTCATCATCACCACCGTCATCATGGCCGTGATCATCATTACAATCGTCTTCTTCACTCTCACCTGCACAATCACCGTAAACATCACCATAAACTTCTCCCCCCTCCAACTACGATGAACATCACTGTAATGATTGTCGTTTACGCTCTACTAGTCACCATCATCACCATCATCGTCATCATCAGCTTTTTCATTCTCGTCATCATCACCATAACCGTCCCCATTGCCTCTCATCATGATCATGATCATGACCATCATCATCATCACCACCATCATCATCATCATCTGCATCTTCATCAGCATCACCCTCATCGTGATCATCATGAATTCACCATAATCTTCTTCTCCATGCCAACCAGTCTAGCAACCGCCATAGTAATGAGCATAGTTTTCATCTTGTTCAACATCTCCATAATCATCACCCAGATCACCAACCTGATATTCATGCTCATCATCACAAAAAATACAATCATCATCAGGAGCATCACTCTAAACATCATGATGTTCATCATCATGGTCATCATCACATTCATCACCGTCATCAGAGTATTGTCGCTGTCACGATGACTTGACGACGATGTTATGTGGCTTGAATAGGGCACACTTCAGTCAAACAGATGAAATCGCATAGTTTCATGGAAGCTTTGCGAGGTGGATGTTGAACTTGTGTGATTGCATTGGACGCTGGTGACGACAGTGACGACAAAACCACGTGGAGGAACGCGCCGCGATGAATCCCTACCACGCGTGCTCTCGGCCTGGGTATCATGCAGATCCTGGAGTAGGGGACTGCCGTTTCCTTCTTCTCAGCTTCTTGAATTCTCCAAGAATGCCCCGGAAGTGCATGCCGATGACCAAAGAGAGCCGCTGGACCAGGAGTGCTTCTACACCGGTGGTCCGACGAGCACACTTCAGAGACCGGCAGGAAAGCTAAGAAGAGATAGAACCGTGTCAATCTATGCGCAGATGTGCTGTGCAGTCATAGACAAGGTAGCGCCACTCTTGTTGACCCACGCTTTGTCGCGGTCTATGTCAAAAACGGATTTGATTTTCCACGGGCTTTGGCTTGTTCCGCCGAGTTCATTGATAGATCATTCATACTAGTCTGAATTCAACACAAGGGGGTTGACACGCGGACGTTGCAAAGCTTTCCCACCTCTGCTTGGTCGTCTCGCGGCAGTCTCGCCAGAAGCACCTGAAATGCAGAAACCCCTGAACCCTAGCATAATGTAAGATAATATAACATGATATGATACAATATCTCATAGTATAGTGTAAGATTACATAACATAATGTGACGTGAGATGATATGTCATGTTATAATACAACGTCAACAGTGTATGATTCCTAAACCCCAGAGCTGGCCGGACCGAGGCAGTCGCCATGGAAGAGCCGATCAGGAGCACCAAGCAGCCTGGACGCTTCGGGCCGGCTGGTTTGGGGTTTAGGGTTTTAGGGTTTAGGGTCTAGGGAGCTTTCAGCCGGTTTCGGTTAAGGCTTCGGTAAAAATTAAGATATGCACGACTGATTGAAAAACCTTCAGACTCGGAGACATGTTGAACCGACATGCACTGGAGAATTCTCAGTGCATCTAGCTGATCTAGCTATTGCAGGGCTTAGGGAAAGTTTAGGGTTTAAAGGATTTTTGTGCACCGCTGCCTCCCGGATTCAGCGACCCGAAGGCCACCAGCACCAGCCAGCAGAGTGCCGGAGATACACCGAGGCTCTTGGCGCCTTCGGCTGAGTCCGACTTCCGAACCCTATCGGAGAGACAGCTGAAGCCAAAACAAACAAAAAAAACAGTCCTGACAACGACAAAAACTTCAAATCCCAACAGAGAAACAACACTATGTACAACGACAAACAGCCTGCAGACCCTAACCAGCAACAACTTCCCTTGCAATGTTGACAGCACAGTTGTTGCATGCACATTTTTGGCGAAAGGGACGGGTCACCCGGCAAGCAATCTTCGATGCCTCCGGGAACTGTGGGTCAGAAGCTTTTCTCCTTTCGTTAACCAATTTTGGACATGCGCACGACCCTGCACTGGCACCACATGTCTGTGTTGCAGATCTTTGTCATTTGTTGTTGCTTGAACTGGCTCCTCCCTCGAAGAAGCGGCCTTGTCCACGCTAACTAGTAAATAATAGACTGATTTTTGACACCCCGTTTTGGCATCCTCAACTTCTGGAAGCATCCCTCGCTACAGCTTCGATTGGCTCGCTCGAGACCCATTTCATCGAGAACTGCCGAGCCCCACGCCCGCAAAGTCTTCCCCTCTCTTGTGGCCTTGGCGGGCCAGTTGAAAGGTGACTGCAGGAGCAGATCTTCACTCGAGAGGCCCTCCGGACATGCATTTTCCACGCTGGAATCGTCTGCCCCTGGAACGACAATGCACCGCGTCTTGCGCCGCAATGCTTTAGGGGCTTTTGGCTTTGGAGGTCTGGCAGAAGCTGCCTGGTGCCGGCCTGTCGGCACGGCAGAAGTCTGCAGAAAAGGACCTGGTTCTACCCCTTCCTGCGGTTGAGGATCGCCGGCACCTGCAAGGCGATCTAACGTCGAGACCAGGAAACCGATTCTGGGGGGCTCCACTTCGGGAATGTTTGTTCTACCCACCTTCTCACCGTCGTAACCGCCTTGCATCATTGCGATCGTGCCGTCCCCGGCCAGCCGCGCCAGCGTACCGTCTCCCTGGATCCTGTCTCGTCCAGCTAAGCTAACAGATGAGTGGTCCCCATCTCCTTTCCCTTTCGCACCAATTAAAGCAACCCCCATCTGTGCATTTTCAAGATCCTGCAACCCTCAAGCCCCTTACCGGGACCTTCAACTATGTAGCGTTACTACCTGCAGCTGGGAATATATCACGAGCACAGAAAGCCCCCCAACCTAAACCTGAGATCACCGACCAGACAAAACTTCATCCTAACAAACATCTCCATGTGCAGCTAAGCATCTTGAACTTCATGATCACGGTCTCGTCCTTGCCTTCTCCAAATCTGGAAGTCGTCGTCGTCTCCTGGCATCATGGTGGGCAGAAGGCGGGAATGGCGAAAGGAAACAGTGCTAAAGCTTCCTGGCAAAAGTCTGGTCGAAAAAGACAGGCTGTGCACCACTGTCGGTTACATCGGCTGCCGCTGCTGGCCAGATGAAATCTTTAGTGGCTGATGGCAGATTTGTCTCGAACTCATGTACACAATTTCTTTACTGAGCCAGCCAGGTTGATGACCCTGCGAGCAGTTTGCTGTTCCCTGTACTCCGTAAGGGGCCTGGGGCGAGGGGGATAGCCCCGCCGCGTGCGCGCACACCCGAGAAGCCCTCGGCCCCGGCATTCTTTACGGACAAGGTAACAGCGAGCTTTCCTGACAGTACTTCATTCTGCCTTCGCCACAGGCCTAGTTCAAACCTGGAATCTCCTGATTTGGACACCTCCAAGCCTTGGCAGTGAAGGTCAGAATATCGCCCGTCACGCTGGACGAGCCTTTATGCGTGGTGTCTTCAGAAGGGCTGTCTCGGAAGAAGCACGCCGACTCATGAACGGTGGCACTGGCATCTTGATCCACTTTGATTTGAATACTGTAGTCCCCCCAGTCACCATTGCTGGCAGAGGCATGGTAGATCCCGGCGAGCTCCAAGATTGCAATGGCAGACATGATCCGGCTCCGTTCTTCGCCGGAGAGATCCTTGGCTGACTCCTCGAGAGCCGCCGGGCTCGCCTCCTTCACGCCCTCCGCGAGCTTCGAGGCCGCGGCACTTCCCATGGCTGCGGCTGGGCGGCTGGGCTTTTTGGATGCTCTACAGACCTCTGAGACTCGGAGACGTCTTGGCACTTCCCATGCCCCCCCCAACAAGCAGCGCCAAAAGGCCCTTCCTTTCAGCTCGGCTCCCCGCAGCAGGCGGAGGGCAACTGCACGAGGAGCCTCGACCTGAGCCGAGCCCTAAGAGACAAATTTGGCGGCGAGCCGCCCAAAACCCCTTCAACTTTAAAACCCCTTCCACTTTGCCCTAAACGGCCCTACAAGTAAACCCTCTTCAGTTCCCGCCAGGACGCAGATGCGCCAGGCCCCAGGCCAGGAGAGCCACGGCAAACTCGGCGCCAAGATAAGTTGCTACGCTACGAGCCTCGACTCCACTGATCGATGTCCAAAATGCCTACGCCTGTTCCTGCATATCACTAAAGCATCTTCGTCCTGCCCAGCCTGGAGTGGCAGCAGGGATGCCGACGCGTGTCGCACCACCTCCCGTTCAGGTTGGGGACCTAGGACCTTCGGGGGCGGAACTCTCAGCCAGGCCTGCAGCGCGACGCTTGCCGTGAGCCACAGCAGTGCAAAGCAGCCGTGCGGAGGCCTCCGAGACTCGAGTGGCACCCAGGAAAATAACAGGCTCACCGGGATCTGTAGAACCGAAAGAAGACGACCTTGCAAGAAAAACATTCGTTTGCAAACCCCGGCTGCCTGCGCCGGCAGTAGACCTCGGCAGCCTTGAAAGGTCATAAAACAACGAAAGGTGCACAAAACCAGGTGCTATGATTGCCGCTCGCGGGACAAAGACTACCCTGCATAACCCCCCGTGGTCGCTCAACGAGTTTCGGGCTGCGAGCGCTGTTGCGGCCCCGATCCAGGCGACAAGCAGGGGTCGCAAGAAACGTCCTTGGCTGCTGCATGGGCTGTAGTCTGCCGACGGCTGTTACTTTCGATGACAAAACGGCATGCATCACGGTTCCAGGAACCAAGATTTTCGCTTCCGAGCAGCTGAATATCTCGGCCAAAGCGGAAAAGGCATTTCCTTGCACCTCACATGGGGGCACTGGGGTTAATAGAGTTTGGGTACAAATCTACAGTAACAAGAGTTTTGATGCATCACCGTCCCGAGCAGGCTCCACAACGGAGGGCTGTCTACAGAAGGACGATGCAGTGGACTGCGCTTATCGACCACTTCACTCCCGCTGCGAAAGATAGCCTGCTGAGTACATAGGCAATCTCATTTGCCAGAGTTGTTCAACCAAATCTTGGCAGTACTTGGGCACACTGACGATTCGCTTGTTTTGCCAACTGGGGCCAACTTGGCAAGCAAAACTTCACAAAACGGCAGCCTCGAGTGTAATTTCCACATCTGGGTGACCCATGACCTTGGCTGAGTGGCAAGAGGTTTAGGGGCCGTTCAGGGCCGTTTGGGGATAGGTTTGGAGTTTGGGAAAGAACTTAGGCTGGTCTTCAGTCGGAGCAAACCTGCCATCTTCAAACTTCTGAGGCAAGCAGCAGTGACGTAGGCAGGACCCTCCTGGCAGCGCATCGTGGTCTTCTTCTCAGGGGTTCTGGATCTTACCACTCCACCTTTCGTGGGCCCTTACAGCGAGGATCTTTCCAGTTAGTAGTTGGTCCCCTCTTTTATGAGCCCCCCATTTCCGCGAGTGCACAGGAGCCGAGGCAAGAGGGCACGAGATTCGCCTATTGGGATCACTTCAAGGGGGTGCACTTCTGCTGAGGGCTGTGGTAGATGCAGACACTAACGGACCCTAACATGGACCCTACACAATCAGATCTAGTCTTATATGAATCCCCAACCCTAAACCCTGAAACCCCAAAACCTAAACCCTAAAGCCTGAAAGCCTAAACTCCAAAAACCTCAGACTGCCCCAAAGAAGTTCAAATAATAACGGACCCTAACTTCAACCAAGGCAGAAGCCTCGGCAACCTCCACGAGGCGCGGTGCAAACGTGGCCTCACTCCTCAGCGCGCTGGTGTCATGCAGCCGCTAAGGCTTCCGGAACATATCATATATATGTACATATATATATATATATATTCATGTTTACTATTATATAAGAATTATATACACATATGTATATATATATATATAATCACATACCCTCACCACCCCTTGGTACCCTAGACCGCCAACCAGAAACAGCATTGCGACGCAGCAAACCCCACTTCGGGTGGGCGCACATGCACAAGCAGGCCATGCGTGGGAAAGCCTGAGTTCTTTTGGCGACTCTGAGCCTGCTGCCCGAGACGGGGGGAAGGCGAAGTTTTCGCCGAAGATCCATGACCATGAAGATCCAAGGTGCTTCGCCTAATAGCCTTGCCCTTGCTGACATCATCTTCAGATAATTCAAACACAAATGCCCCCACTGCTCGAACTCTTGGCCCGGTTCGGATCAAGGTACGAGGAGCAGAGTGCGCATTCCGCTAGCTATGAGCAGATGCATCTGTGGGCGACGGATTGACCTCAGCCCTCTCCCAGAGCTTGTGGATAAACAGTTCGGTTTGATGCTGAAAGGCTTGCAAACCACTGTTCTTCGCTCTCAGGCCTTTGGATACTACGACATGTGCAGCACTTGCACCGGACTTGTCAACAGGCATGTCCTGGTGAAGGAGCTGCCAATTCCACGAGCTGGGCCAGGGAAACAAGAAATGCACGAAGCTCATAAGGATTCTGATGCTCAAGATCTGCATCGAACGCATGCCTGTGCCAGCTCCGGGTTCTACGGGTGCTCACTGGAATTTCCGGTCTTGAGGATTCTGCTTACGTTGCACTTCCGCAGGCAACCCGAAAGTCGACACGCAAAATGACCCCGACGGTGTAGAAGTGAGGAAAAGGCCGTCGGACCGCATCGACCGCACGATCAGCCAGCAGCATGATGACATGGCGAACAACATATTACCTGTCAGCTGCGATCGTTGGCGCTTCGTGCGTGCCGGGCATTTTTACTCAACATCTCCCCTCTCCCCAGCTTCATTTGAATTTTTGTCCAGAGCCCATAACCTGCTAGCCTCAAGACTTAGAACCAATGAAGCATGAGGCTCTCAGACCGAAAGGACTGCTTGGAAGCCAAAAGCAACTTTGCAGGCTCGATCTGGATTTCATGGTGGAAAATGATTGTATATGAGCCCGTGAGACAAGTTGACAAGCTCAGGTACATTAGGTCCCCCGTCAGGGATAGCCATGCAAACTTCCAGCACATCGGTGGCATCCGTTGTACTGCGTAGACAGTTCGGCAGATCGACCTTCATAGGCGGATTGCCTCCAGCACTGGGATTTCTGTGTCGGCCCAACTCATCCGACCAGCCGCCGGCCCGGTCGCCTCGCAGTAGACTCACAGCTCCCCCAGACTCTACCAGTAGTAATGGAATTGAACCGAATGCAATGGGAACACGGGAACCAGAGTTTCAGCGAGGCTCCTCCCTTCTCCGGCGCCGGCTGTTCCGCCGCCCATCATGAAGGTGACAGAAGTCGCAAAAGACGCCGTTCTTGCAGGACCGCGCCGGGGGCTTGTGGTAACCTCAAATGTCAGCATCTGGACTTGACTGCGTCCAAAACCTCAACTCCCAGCTGCCTCGATGCTAGCCTTGCGTCGCAGCAACTGCTACAATCAACACATCTCCCGTTCGACTGACTGAAGAGATCGGCTTTCATGAGCGGGCATCAGGTAGCATGGCACCATTTTGTTTGCCGAGATACTACAAATCAAACACAGCGCATTGCAGCCATCACCCACGTGCAGCAGGCTGCCGAAAGAGAGATCCGGTCCTGGGCAAGCAACGGTCTGCGGCCGACACGCAATGCCGCAAAGTCCAGATTAAAAAACGATGCACATTGGCACCAAGTTTCTCTGCGGGTCTCCCGAACGAAGTCGCATGTAGTCACTCAGTCTTACGCATGATCTGTCGCTCTCACAGTTTGCTGCCGAGGAAATGTCAGAGCGATTGATTCCAAGGTTTTCCAGCTTCCCAGGCATTGATGCGGGACCCAACCAAATTTGAAGGTTCTGGTGCGAGGTACTGCAATCTGAAGAGTCGCTCAAAGAGGCATCTTCAAAATGTATGGGCGCCGCAGCGAGGAAGCGGGGCCACGGGATCTCGCGGGGCGAAGGCGGAATCGGACGCTGCTCGGAAGCCTTGGGCGCGCTTGAGTCCATGCAACCGCCCCTTCTCGAAGAGGCTCTCCGTGAAGGAGCTCAAGTCTGGGCCAGGCACAATCTCCGGCTGCTTGGCAGCACGTAAACGGCCGCTTCGGCCAAAATCACTAAAAACGCAAAAGGGCTGCACTGCGCAACTCGCACACTGTCATGTCGGACCATGCGTCGAGGCTACGAAGGTGCCAATAGCAGCAGAAAGTAGTGATAGCGCACATAAGTTTCGTGGCTGCAGTGCCTGAAATGTACAACACCTGTTTGCATGCAGGCGGCGACTCTGCCGCCCAGCCTTGAAACCAAAGCTGCCTGGCCGGCGCTACAGGAAGCAGGATACGCTTTTTTTCTACGCCGACCTTGCCACCCCTTCCTCGCCCCTCCCCTCTGAGACTCTAAGAAGGCTCCAGAGGGGGCGCGCGATTTCCCGCTTTGACTCCGGCCTCGGCTCGGCCCGGAAAGGCAGCGCCGCCATCCTCGAAGCAGTTGAAGAATCCGTGCTCTTGGGCCACCTGCGGTGTCCTCGTGTGGTTGTCGGCCGTGAGGAGCAGCAAGACAGGAGGACGCCTCAAGAAGCCCGTGCCACCCCCCCCCGGCGTTTCTCTGAGCACCGGGGGCTCGCGGCTTTCCGGCTGAGGCCCCCTCCACGTGGCCGCCGTGGCCCTGGAAGCTTCCTCCTGGTCCTGCGCGGTTCTGTCTGCGAGTCTGCGAGGGCGCCTTGCAGAGATCACGCCTCCACCAACCGCACGTCCAGCGGCAACAAAGGCAGCATCCCCCAGGATGAGGGCAAGCCCTCAAAGTATGGTGGTCTATGGACACCATGCAAAAAAAAGAGGAACCCAAGTGATCTGAGTGCCAACCACCCGGGTGAGGAGCCCTCGGCCTGCGCAGCGTCTCGCGACGAGTCGGAAGCTCCGGCCGCTGGACTGGGCCCCAAGGGGGCCCTTGGTTCTTATTTTAGTTATAATATATTTTAGTTATAATATATTATAGTTATAACATATTATTTTAGTTATAATATATTATTATAGTTATAATATATTATTTTAGTTATAATATATTATTTTAGTTATAATATATTATACCCAAAAAACCTTATTCCAATAATGAAAAAGGCCTGCTGGCAGCCTGCACCTCACGGGCCGCGCGACAGAGGCCAACCAGGACCTCGGCTGGGCCGGGAAAATGACGACTTCTCTTGCAGTAGAGGCTGGAAGATGCAAAAGACCTGTCACGTCCCGAGGCAATGGCAAGACGGGCAGATTTTCACCAGCGCGGTTGCATTGCAGATCCTGTGCCTCAGACTATCGATTCGATCATGATTTTTGATCCGACCTGAGGCCACCTACGCTGCTATTTTGGATGCAAGATGCTGCTGCACCCAGCTGCCATTGCACCTGAGACCGTTGGCCAAGCAGACGTTGCGAAAAGCTTTGGCTCTATGACTGGGCGGAAGGCCCAGCCGACGCGACGACCCGAGCCAGACCTCTGGGCGTTCCTCGATGCAGGCATCGACTCGGAGAAATCGGCTTTCTCTGTCTCTGGGAGTCTCAGGGCCGGACACCATGATGGCAGCGAGGCCCCGCTGGCCGGGCAACTGCATCGACACGTTTCTGGACTCCCCTGGACCGGAAAACAAACAAGCCAACCTGCGCAGAGGAAGGAGACGGGAGCTGGTAGAAGCAGGCCTGGCGAGCTAAGGGCCTGCTGCACAAGCTCTGCGGCTTTGGACTGCCGCGGACTCCCCACGCCTTGCTGGGATATTGCAGCTTCACGGGCGCCGCACCCATCCAGGCGGACCCGGCAAGCAAAGAGGCCACCTGAACCATAGACCAGAGAAGTGAGTTGCTGAGCAAAAGTCACGAGCACTGCTCAACTGCTGCCGCAGCAAAGCCCATTATCCAGTAGATACACCGACTGTAGCACGAGGTTCAATCGAGACGCACTGCAGGGCCGCAACTTCCCGATAGTCTCAGCCGAGCCCTGGACCGAGTCATCCCGACCACCGCTGGTCACCACGGCAGACTGTCGGAGTCGACATGGATATATATATATATATATATATATTGAGAAGCCTCTAGAATTTGTTGGCTCCCTACCTAAACTCCCACATGCTCGGGCTTGACGTCAAGTGCTTCCGAAGCTTAGGCAAGAAGCGCTTCATTGCGCCGCCCGGCGCAGCAACTGAGCTTCTCACCAAGGCGGCACTGCAATCCAGGACATCTTTGGCATCGAAGTTCTGCCAGGAATTGGTCGCGGTGGTGCCTATAGCCCTGCTTTCCCCAGCCAGTTCAGCCCCTCAGCTTCCCACCGGGCATGGTAGGATATGCTACGAGTCAACGGATGGCGCATGAGCGGCCGCCCGCCTCTCCTCTTGTCGTCGGCTCTGGGGTGCGCTTGATGGGGCGCGGCTCCTCTACAAAAGACCATGCCAAAGGGACTAGTCGCGGCGAACTGAGAAGTCCCAGCACCATGGTATCTCCATCGTTGCGATGCGGAGCATGCTCCGGCTGCTAGCACAACTGCACATCTCACTGGCAGAATACTGTCACCGCAGCTGTCCTCAAGAAGCATCAGGGTCAGGGTTCCTGTTTTCAAGTCGACAGCACAGCTATCCCGCTGAAGGGGGAAAGGGAGGTGGCGTCATACTCGATTTTCAGAATCTCACCAGCTCCTATGCTTCATGCTGCGCCTCCGGCTTCAGGAGCCGGTAGATGATGAAGCACCCCGGGCTCCAGCCTGGACGCTTCGGCATCAGAGACGCGCTCACGAGGAGGATCCGACAAGGCCCCAGCTCGTGAAGCAGCGTGATTGCATGCGCCTCAATGTCAGATGGCACGACTACGACAGACGAGTCAAACCGCACGCAAGCACATGCACACACGACTGCCATCTAATCTTCCAGGGCGAAAGCCTTCTGCTCTGGAAGCTGTGAGAAGGCGGCATCCGATGCCAAGGTTGTCCAAGTGGAGTCTGACACCTGACCCAGAGTGTTCAGCATCTGCTGTTTGAGCAGGTTCGGCTACCCAGACTTTGGAGGCAGATTGCAACAGCCATGCATTTTGGCGACATGATATCGTCTCAGTCCTCCAGCCAAGCGATGCCAAGCGTATTACGGTTCAATGCTGTCGATGATGATGATGATGATGATGACGATGACGGGTGATGACTACTGATTGCGACATATGGTTGTCGCCGTCACTGTATTGCAGGTGTTTGTGCTTGTTGATGCCGAGGTCGTTGGCTTGAGCTGTGATCGTTCTTCCGGCTTTCTTGTCGGGGCTCTTGCTGATTGTTGTTTTGCCTATTCAGTATTCTTGTTGCTGCCAGTGTTGGTGTTGGAGCTGTCCCTAACCTTACAGTGCAGTTGTTGCAAGTCTGGTCGAATGTGTAGTTGTCGTTGTTGCTGCTGCTGGTGTTGTGATTCTTGATGGACCCATGGTTGTGGCTGGCTGCAGCTGTTGTAGTAGCTTACGGTTGTCTTTGTGGGGGTCGTGGTTGTTGATATTTTGTTTCCGCAACACTTTAGTGGCTTGCCTTGGGCGTGCAAGACCTAGACCTCGAAGCATACCTGCTGCCTATGTGATTGCACGAACACAGCCGGGTGCATCCGAACCAGAGCATCAGCAACGCTGCCGACCTTCATAACGTGCATAGACGATCCTAACCCTACTACTGTCAGGTTTCGTAAAAGTTGTTCGTCCCTATTCATCGGTTGCTGCTCGACGGGGCAGGCAGCTTTGTTCTTGATAGTCTTATTGCTCTTGTACTGCCACTACTATCATTTGCTGCTGCCGGCCTCTCTCAGACTCTCAAATCCGGAAACATACGTAGCACGTCAGTCCTTCTCGAACAAACCTTTCGTATCCTTTCGTTCTGGAGGCTCATGGGCACACACAGGCTTCGCTCTGGCGATCTGAACAGGTAAGACAAGTTGAAGTGTAGGATTTGGGTTTCCGCATACAGGTTTCAGGGTGTCGTCGGTCAGCCTCTAAACCCACCCTTCTATGGGCACGGGTTAGGGCGACTAGTCATCTCCGTCGTTGCTGCTGCTGCCGGTGCTGGTGTGCTGTGGTGCTGGCGGTGGCGGTCAGCATCGATTTTTTGCTGCATCTCGTGTTGCTTCCGTTCCGCTGCTGGAGTGGTTTACTCTTGTGACCGCAACAGTATCATTGTCATCATCTTGTCTGCTCTTGTTGCCGTTCTCACTATGACTATGACTGTGACTGTCACTATGACTATGACGGTTGGCATCGCTGAGTGCTGACACCGTTGTTGCAGTCTTTCTTGTTGCTCTTGCTTGCAGGTTTATTCGCATGCAAGAAAGCAACCACAATAGCGAGAAAAAGGCAGTAGTGATTCTTCCTGTGCTACAACTTCTGTTCTCCCGCCTGTGCCATCAACCTCTGTGCGCTCCACGGCGACGGAGCCGTCACGAGCTGGGTCGGTTGCAACAGACCAGACCTTGACAATCGTGACTGCTACTCGCCTCCATGCCGCTGCCACGGCTACTGCTCACGAAGTCAGCCGCAAAACAAAAACAACACTACCGCTGCCACAAACGCAATTACAAGTGTGAGTAATCACAATCGATCTCTGGGGCTCCCACAAAGGGCTCCGAAGCGTTTCTGCCGTGCGGAGCAGCCGCCCCGCCACGGCTCCACGAAGGAGGGCCGAGAGAGCGTGGAGGCCTCAGGTCAGGCGCTCGAGGAGCTGCTGAAGTGCAAGCGCAAGGCTCTGACCAGCGCCCTTTGGATTCCGCTTCCGGTCTCACTACGAGTAGCCGAGCGAATTGCAGGCCAGAGGAAGTGAACCCTTGCTGGTGCCATCCAAGGAACTATGTCGCGAGAACAGCACGTTCACATGACTAAACGAGGAGTACACGTCTCCTTGGTGCAACATAAACGGCTCTGTTGCACAGGACAACACACATACCTGCAAACCCACAGCTAGAGAGAGAGAGAGATAGAGCTGGAAAGCAACTTGTAGCCTGTCACCACATGTCACTGTGTTGTCAAAAAAAAGCAAGGAAAAAGGCGACAATCACGATTTAGGCTTCACAGTGTCAGGCTTTGGCCTTGGATGCCATTCTGTCTTTCGAGCTACACGCAAGCCAAGTTTCGAGCCGCTGGAAGCAGCAACGTTGCAGCTTGAGGCCTGGCGGCAGCCGTGCCAGAAATCTCCGCGACTCCCGGTCTCAGATTACAGGCACTTGCCTCTGTGGCAGTATGGTGGCGGTCATGGGCACAAGCGCGTCTGTGGCACCGCCTACCGCATATCCACAGCCATACAAACTTTCGCATGCCACAAACTGCAAAAGATCACACGTGCCTGAGATCGACACGATCGGAGGTGATTGGAAGGTCCACGCCTGAGATGTTCTCCTCCCCTGCTCCCATTCGCGTCGTGAGAAACCGCTCGTTCGGCCTCCTCACGTGCAGCGGCTGCCCGATGCGCAAAGCGGGCCTTGTCAGGAAGACCCTACGACTCGCCGTTCCGGATGTTAGCACGAAAAAAGACCTCTAATCTTGGCTAGACCTCGGCAGTTCCCCCCCCCCTCGCCAGACCCCAGCTTTTTCCTGCACGTTTTGTACCCTGCTGAATGTTAGAGGTCTTGCAATCAGCCTGATTTAAGCCAAAAGCTTGTGGGCCTCGAGGAGCAAGGGGTGCTCTGCAGTTGGTGAAGAGACAAGGACCACGCCGGTCACCAAGCTCCTGGAGGACTGTCTTGCACAATAACAGCCAAACCGTGTACATTACACATCACATGGCATTTGGACCTTGAATGCATGGGAGAGCCCCCACTCGCCTTACTGCGGCTACCCCTAAACCCTAAAACCCTAAACCCAGGACGCAAGAAGCAAACCCAGGCCTTCTGGTCCCAAGCAAACGGAGAGCCTCCAGTGCGACAAGGCCACCCATCGAGTGACCCAGCAGCACAAGTGGTCCTTGCAGTTTTCAAAACTACTACAGTAACAGCGAAGCCCTGCCCGAGATGTATGTATGTATGTACATGTAGAAAATCTGTGCCGGCGTGTAGGTGTTATCTGTGTACATGTATATGTAGGTACACATTTTATCACAGGACTGATAAGGCTTACTAGACTTGATATATTATGAGGTGTTCTGTGAAGCCGCGGCGGCAAAAGGAAACGCACGAGAGAGCAGATGCTCTCCACCCGGCCTCTTTGGGGCTTTGCTAGTTCGATGACCGCCTTGCACGGCTACACAACGCAAAGGGAAGGTCGGCACCGCGGCTTTGTGAGGCTAGGCCCGTGGCAGCGACGGTGAAGTCTGCCTGTGCCTCAACCACGGACCAGTGAAGGGCAGAAGCTGACCTCGGCTACGGGGGCGTTTCTGGTCGGCTGTCTGCCGCCTTGGTTTCCAATGGCCGAGCAGCGCATGGAAGTCCATGGCGAAAAAACGGATGTCAGACCTGAAAGCTCGACGGAATCGGGTTGCTGATGAGTCACATGCAAGTGGAGATTCAGGGCAAGCCACTGTTGCTTGGCAACATACGATGCCAGGTTGATCGTCTGCGTCCAAGCCCTCGCGGAAGCGATGCACCAGCTCAAAGCAGGAGCTGTCTTGCAATATCAATGGTATTTGAGGCCACTGGGCCAGTTTTTTTCCAACAACACACACCCAGCCCCGCAAAACAGCGACTAATGCACGAGTGCTGGATCGCAGCTTGAACCATGCGATCATAGTTTCTCCTTCGACCCTCGACCCAACCATCCAGAGAGGTGCTTGGCTCCCGTGCCCACCGTGACCGGGAACGAACAGAACTTGTCCGTCCGAGTTCGCCTGCAAGGTGCCAGGCACGGCCGAGTGCGGGCCGCTTCAGTCAGGCGCCGACCATGCCCTTCAACGCAACAACCACCACAACAATAATTTCAATAACAATAATCATAGTCATACTAATAATAATAATAATACTAATAATGATAATATACTAAGTCTCCACCCCACCAGCGGCCACGCCGCCCTGCACTACACCGCCCCCCTTCGGCCTGCGTCCGCTGGCCCGTGCCGGTCCGCAGACTGTAAAGACGGAAGTGGCTCTGCTCCAACCTTGCTGGGGATTTCCAAAAATAGGGGACCCTAATATAACACCCGAAATAATAGGATCCTTATTATAAGGACCCCTAAATAAGGTACCCTAATTTTCGGCTCGAGGCCATGAAGCGCTAGAAGCATGTAGCCTATAGCCATCAACAGCAGGTGAAGTTAACTTCGGAGCAGCCGTGCTGCCAACACTTCGCTGTCCGGGACGTCTGTTACACAAACAAGAGATCAAACTTGCATGCAAACCCGGGATGCAACACAGCGGCCAGACTCCATTGCAGGACCCCCACGCCGATGGTTGGCTCACTCATCGATTCAGCGAGGCCCCGGCGCTCGCATGCCCACACGCTCGAGGGAGACCGTGTTCCGCACAAGGTTCCATGTTCGATCATCTTGATAAGGTCCGTATGCCAGGAAAACCCCTGCCAACAGCTGTAAAGCATGGCTCAACATGTGAACTTATAAGCTTTCGGCGGGCCTAGAACACAGACCAGGAGGCTGGCAATCGCTGGCAACCACATGGCATGTGGATCATTACCAGGTGGGCCAAAACTACGCAGACCCGATGCCGTCGTTTGATATTGGGCATTCCTGATTTCCCCTGCCCAACTCCATCACCAACGTCATCGAGTCTTCCAAGCTCACTGCACGACATTGCTGTGACTGTAACCGAACTGCTGCTCTTCGGCTTCCTGCCACTGTTTAAAGTTTAACTGTCGCTGTCCTCTTGAGACAATCGGGCGAGCAAGTGCGCAAACTGCTACTAACACAAAGCTTGGACTACTCGCAGAATTAACTCCAGGCCAGCCACGATGTTGTAAGAATTTCAACACCAGGCCCCAAGGCCATGGGCAGCAGTCGGACAACTTGGTCCCTCAGCCATGCAATTTTGGAAACCTGCTGATGACAACTGACCGCATTGGAAGGTTACAATGCTTGACCTGCGCAAAGATTAAGACTGCTTCCTCAAGCGAGACGCCTCAGGGTTCTTCGCGTTAAACACAGCGGCGTACCCTGTGCTTCGGCCCTTTTGGATGCAACCTATCAGTCAGGCCTCCGACGCATAAAGACTCTGCAGGCTTGACGACAATTGTCAGGATATGTCGCGCAGGCTGGAGTTTCAAGTACTTGTCATTGCAATCTATTTTATATGCGAAACGCCCTTGAGCAACGCTGCTTGTAGTCACCAGGTCGCGTGAGCTCAACTGTCTGCATCTGTCGCGGACGCTGGGGCCAATGGGGTTTCAGGTGCCGTGACAACGCGCTGCCGTTGCTCCTGGTCGCAACACGAACCCCAAAGCAAAGGCGACCACTCGCAGTAAGCAATACAACATAACAGGGCACCTCATGGTCCCAGACGACGTTGTCAAAGAACCCAACAGGACCAAACACGCATTTCCCCACGAGTTCGGCCTGCGAGAACAGCACCATGCCTTCACTTGGAGCCCCAAATCTTGCGAGTCGTGTCAGCAACTCCTTCGCAGAGGATCCGCGCGTTCAACAAGGACTCTAGGGTACCCCACGCCCCTTTTGGAAGCAACCAAGCAGGATGTGCGGGCTAAACAGATCTGGCTTCCGATGCATAAAAGCAAGAAAACCGACACCTAGCTTTGTCGAGAGTCTCGGTATCAATTGCAAGTCATGTCGGCCGATTTGAGTAATTAATCTGGGCAATTCAGCATTCTGATCGCGAGATACCTGGCAATCGTAAGCAACTGACCGAGCCACTCCCGTTCAAACAGTCTGCCAAGTATTTACAATCTCCTCGCCCACGGAATGCGACTGACTAGAGTTTGGCGGGATCGAGTCGGCTCATAATGCCCTGCCAGGCACTGCCATGATCTGCCATCACAACCGCTGAGGAGCTTCACGAAGCTTGAATTGTCCGACCCTTGAGGTCCGGATTTTGGGATCCTTGCAGAAAGTGCCTGGGATGCCTTGGCTTTCGCTTCGCTTCGCTTTGGGCCTCGCCCGGCATCCCGTCGCGGCCGCTTTTCGGCCTCGGTCCTCTGAGGCGGCCCCTGTGGCCACGGCCCGTCTTGTCGGGGCTGCATCGAGCTACATACATGAATGCGCAGAATGCGCAAAAAGAGTGGGGGAGGCTGCAGGGTCTCTTGGAGAGGCTGGAGCCCCAAGTAGGGGCCGAAAAAGGGGAAGGCAGAATCCGTCTCTGTCAACGGAGCTTGAGGCGTGCCCGTTCCGTCTTCCCCACTTCGGCGTGAAGTCGCGCAGTTCGTGGCCGCCGGTATCACATGCTGCTCCTGTCGATCACGCTCAACACCAGGTAAGATGCAATCTCGACCTCGGCGCGCGGGTGAGGCACCAGAATCTTTCCTGCCTCCAGAATGCGGCCGGGTCACAGGTTCTTCTGCCCCGTCGAGCTTCACCTTGAAGGGAACGGAAACTCGTCTCCACACAGACAATGCAAGCTACCGAGTGATGAGCCTCAACCGTGTCCACCAAAAACCTTCCACCTCCGCAAGCCTAGCTCCTTGAGGACCACTTCCACCAGTTTCGAGGTGTGGTAGGGGCAAGGGATACAAGCTCGATGCCCTGATTCTTGCTGCAGCTCGTCATGCTCCCTACCTCTCCCTACTTGGGGGGACCACAGCCACTCTTTGCTCAACCTCCAACAAACGGGGCTGCGAGATGCTGCAAAGAGCAGGAGCGCAAGAGCATTCAGTGTGGCACGGGATGGCAAGGGGGCACCTGCAGGAGCGTAGTCTCCGGAGCAGTGCCCGTAGCACCGGTGTTCTGTGTGTCCGCCGAGGTCATAGAAGCCACGGCCGCGAGCCTCAGGACGTCGCTTTGACAGGTCTGGCGAAGCTCACAATATCGGATTGGATGTCAAATGCTCGTTCCAGGCTGAGCAAAGATCCCACAGAGGCTTCTCAAAGACTGACACGGACCATCAACGTGTTTTTCTTTGCAGCTTTGTGAAAGACTTTGTGTCAGTCACATCTTGCCAATGACACCGCAGCACGAGCGATCAGGATGTTGGTGATTGAGGTGCTTCGCCGGTTGAGCTGCGAGCTGTATGCTGGCTTCTCGATCCGGCCGACTGGGATCGTCGCTGGCCTGGCTCCGGTCTCGAGACAGCTGCACATACAGCCTTGTCGCTCTGGGACAGGAGACTGACAGGAGCTTCATGGCAGACTATGACGCTTGGCCGGCCGTCGCACACGGCTACCCTGAGAGTCCCGCCTCAGCTGTCGTCCTGCAAGTCGGAGTTGCAGTCAACCTTCATCCCCCCCCATTCGTGGCCGTCCCCGCGAGTCCGTCCTGGTGAATCCCGCTGGTGCCTGGCACATGGGGTCATGTTGACGCACGTCGTCATAGAATCAAAGTGCACGGACAAGCACGGCGTCGCGAGCCTCTACCACTTCTTCAAGGATCTCCCCGTTGTAACAGCCGTTGTAGCGACCTGCCAGTGAAATGCGGAAGGCTCGGCAGGCAGGGGCACTTTAATCGTGAGCCTTTACTCCCCATCTGCAATGAACCCAAGCAGAATACATGACCAATCGGGCATCTCTGCAGTGTTTTCGACACATAAGGCATTGACTGCAGGTTGCATTAGCTTGCAATGCAGCGCCGTGTGGCACCGTAAACGCTGCAGGCTGAGAGCACTGCGGAGAGGCATCGAATTAGGCTTGAACTGGGCTGTTGATGTGCTGTAGCAAGCCTGCTGCATCCTTCAACCATCCTCGAAAAACCCGGCACCCACATCACCAGCCTATCAGAACAGGATCGTTGCGTTGTCGGAGCTCTGTGCTCTACTACGTCGTTTGGCATTTGGCACATGGGCTTGACCTCTGCAAGCCACTGCATCATTGGCATGCAAAGAGGGTAGTGCGCAGTGGACGCCGCCCAAGGAGCGCTCCTACCCCGTCCAAGAGCAGTACTTATTTTCGTGCTCGGGGGCCGGATCGGTCGCCAGGTGGATCTCCACCTCCTCACGGTAACGAGAAGGTCCGAAGTAACGCAGGTCGGGTGGTCCCAAAGCCTCGAATTTAGAAGCCTTTTCGATGACAGGGTCGGGTTGTCTGATTTTCAACACTCGCAACCGACTCTTCTGGCCTACTGAGAGCCGGCAGTACCTGTATCAGGGGTCCTGCGAATCCCCTTCGTAGAGCTGCGAGTTGAGCTCGCTCAAATCGTCAGAAAACCGAGAGGACATCTGCTCCAAGACCAAGCGGATTTCCGCGCGCAGCTTGCAGTTGAAGGCGGCAAAACCACCTTCGCAGATCGAGCAGCCCGATCGCGCAGTACGCATCTGCTTGTTGCATACACTTTGCCATGACATATATACATATATATATATATATATGTATATATATATATACAATATATACATATATACATATATATAATATACTACTTATATTATTTATGACAGCTTGACTCTTTGTTTTTAAAGCCCACCGCACCTGGTGCAGACCGGACCTCGTCATCGATGCGCTGCTGGCGAGGACACAGGGGAGATCGAGAGCATTAAAGATACGAAACAGCGATGTCCACTACGAAGACCCTTAGGCAAGTCGGAACGTCCCGTGACAGCCTTGTCTGCCACTTCTGTAGCAGAAGCATCCTCTAGGCGCAAGTTGTCGAGCTGCCTTGGGTACAAAAGAACAGTCGACACCTCAACCGTGGTATAAATATGAAGAGACACACAGAAGTACAGAATCACCTGCTGATGGATCGGAGATTTCAACAGATGTTGCCTGTCCAATCAACGTGGTGGCGGGCACACTGGCTCATCATCATCATCACCCCATAGTAGTTCCGTTTTGGGACTACCTTATAGGATTCTACAATTCTAAATATGAACTCATCGTCATCATCGTCAGCGTCATCTTGAGCAGCAGCTGAGGAGGCTCGTAGACTCGGCCAGGCTGCTTGCCAATTCTCACCGCCATGTCGACGCTGCCGCGCCCCACGTTCAGCACCCCAGCTTGGCTGAGCCTCCGAAGATCACGGGTGGAGGGTGAGATTGAGCGGACCCGAAAGAGTAGCAAGCAAGAGTAATGTCGTCCCCCCCCCATGTTTCTCGGATGAAATAGGTCTCAAGAGTACTGGAACCTTGTAAATTGAGGTCGGAGTAGATTTCGTTCTAGCAATGACTTTGGTGGTCCTCTCAGCTTCTCGTGTTGGGAAAGGTCCTAAATTGCCATCCAAGGTACAAAAACAGGCCCATGAAGGGCGCAAGACGGTGCTGGTTCAGGCCGCGCTCATGTAAATTGAAGGTTTGGAGCATCTCGAAGAGGCACCACGACCTCCGCAGCGCGCGTTCAAAGAGCCCTGCGCGTGTTCGGACAGCTCTGAGACGGGATGCCTCTTCAATGGAGTGAGCTCTGAGTCCATCATCATCCCGGTACCCTGAGAGGCCGGGGATAATATCCGACTCTCGCAATAATTCGAGCTACCCTAAAGAAGTATGAGAACGTTTCTCTGCAAGGTCCGTCCTGGCAGCTGGGGGCCATGAGGGCCTTATAGAAGGAAGACTCTCTAAGAGCGCCGGCGCATAGTTCTTCTTCAAGCCGCCACTGATTCTGACTGAAGGAACAGATCCTTATAGCAGGTCTGAGGAACTTCAGCAGATGGCCTACAAGACTATGGCACAAACGCCCCAGATGCAAATTACAGAACCCATCAAACCGGTCGCCAGTTTGGTGGCAAGCATCCAGTACTTGATCGCTTCCCAGTCCCTGCCGACGTACATAGCGTGCGCGCGGAGGCTTTGGGCAAAGTCCTGGAAGGGGAGCGCCCAGAAGTGCGAGATGAACCAATCCACCGTTCCTTGCCCAAGGTGCATCAGACTTGCTTCGGACTGATCAACTTGGCCGCTCTGAATTCTCCGAGATTCCAGGCCCAGCAAGTTCAGCAAAGGAGAGTTGCGACTTCTTTGTGACTGGCTTGATGATGCTGGTGCCTGCATCGGTTTCAGGGGTTCTGTCCGACAGGGAGCTTTAGTCACTCGCGGAACACTGAGCATGGGACAAACATAGTGCATGTTCCTGCAACACCGCGCTTGTTTCATGTTATCTTACAGCAGTGCAACCTGTCGGTACGCGTTCGCGTGCTGCACACCATATATGTTGGGAGATGGTCCTGTGCTGAATGAGCGATCTGAAGAACCTCGGAGGAGTTGCGAACAGGCAAGAGGGCGCCAACATGAGTCTGCTCCGTTGCACTCCGAGAGGCTCATTGAAGTGCAGGATCCGCGCGATGCTCACGGCACGCAGGCCTCCGGGCTCGCAGCTGGTCGGTGAATTCGCCGCTCGCAGGTGCAAAGCATACCTGACTCAAAGACATGCGGATGCAGGAAAGCAGGCGTCGGCGTCGGCCTTTTCAGGAACGGAACAGACACACTTGGACTGCCGTCCACTTCGAGCCAGGCGAGGCGCTGGCGGAGGAGGCGCTGCAGGGGTGTCAGGGCATCCAACCGCGCGGCTCGCAGCTGCAACGCCAGAATCGAGGCCAAGCCAAGCCCCGCGGTCAGCAGCAAATACCACCAAGGGATAGGTGCTAGGCTACCGAGGATGATAATTGCCAAGGCCGCCATGGCCAGCCAAAACAAGGCCGGGATGCCAAAAAACCGAGTTCCCAAAGCTTCGGACATCAGCAGGGGCTTCAGTGTGCCGGAAGAGGCTTCTACCGGCGTCGTCAGAGCGATCTTGGGCTCGGTATAGAGCTGCAGCTGTGTGGGAGAGAGGGCACGGACGAAGAAGTAGGGCGTCTTCTGGCAAGGATCAAGGGAAGGGATTCCTGTGTCATAGAGGCGAACCTTGAGCAACCTCGAACCGAAGTGGTGCCGGCTTTGCATCGTGACTATGACTGCTTCGTCCACTGCAGACCAAGTTATGTCCGCAATATTCCGACGGATGCCAGGCATGTACACAAGCAGCTGGAAGAACACAAGCGTAAGCAGTGTAAACAACAAAGCTGCCATCAGTAGCAACCAGTCCATGACACACTGAGTCCGGCTGCTTCCAGCTGTTGTGAAGGATGGGCACAGTCGGCACGTGCCCAACACACCGACGGTGCCCGAGGGACAGGGGCTGCAGGCAGTTCGGCCATCGTCTGTTTCGGATCCCGAAGAGCAAAGGATGCACTCGCTCTGGCCGACTCTGGGCTGATACTCGCCGGCGCCGCAGGGCAAACAGGAACCGCCGGCTGCAGCAGTCCCTGGCTGGCACTCGGTGCACTCGTGGTTGCCGGACTGCTCCTCACTGACTCACAGGGACTCGCATGAGCTCTCAAAGCTAACACATCACGGAGAGTGGCACAACGAAAACCAGCTGCCACACCGGAACCAAGGAATCTGAGCGAGTTACAGAGAGAGTTGGTGTGCTGCCGTACGTCACTCACTCAACCCATGCACCCATCATCTTGGCGAAGGCATGGACCTCCATCCTAAATGTGTTCGTCTGCGTCCCCAAACCCGAAGCTGTCCTTGCCAAACCCCTGCTGGCAGCTGCGGCACCGGATGGACCTCGAAGGTCCCAGTGATGACATATGGTTGCATTCTTTACATGTGCATACCCGCTTATTCTATTCTATCGTTGTTCATATCCAAAAACTAGATAGGTACGTAGATAGATAAGTAGATACATAGATAGATAAATAGGAAAACAGATGGAGACACACATACGTACATACACACATACAGACGCACACAGACACACACATACAGACAGACAGACACATACATACATACATACATACATACATACATACATACATGCATACATACATACATACACATACATACATACATTCATACATACATACATACTGACTGACTGACTGGCTGACTGGCTGACTCACTTACCTACATACACACATACATACATACATACATACATACATACATACATACATACATACATACTGACACCTGTTATCTACATCAAGTACATGCCACATCATACCATGCGAGTATCATGTGAAAGGATGTATGGCATTTAGGTTCCAAAGTAGGGGGTCTTGCCAAACATATTTCTGCACGATCGAGACATGGCCCTTGCTCCCTGGAAAGCTGTGGGAGCAATGCGCAGGACTGAACAGCCAATGGAATCTCTCTGGAACCCATACAAGAAGTACACAGCTGACCAAAACCTCGTCTGCAAACGACCCTCGCAATATCAGAGGACTAACCTCAACATCACGGGGCGCTTGATGCCAGACTCTCCAGCCCCTACCCTTACAAGCCCTAAACCCTCATTGTCCTCAACATTACACCTTGAACTCTGCACAAAGTCCTAAAGCTCCAGGTACGAACTTTTAATGGCCCGGCATCCCAGCGATAGCTTGGGGATTTCGGTGGGCTTGCAATTCTAGTGTTCAGGGCTTCGGGCCCTTCAAAACGAACTCTTCTCTCGGTTAGAACTCCAGGCTCCTGCATTTGGTCTCGAGATCCTGCTCTTCTGAGGGGTTTGGGAGCTAAGGGTCCATGTACCCAAATACTATATACTAGTTTGGCCCCAAAATAGCTATATAGTGACTACTTTAAGGCCAAAGTATATACCTTTGGGGTACATGGACCCTTTAGGAGTTGGCAATCGTGTAACAGCCGCAACAGGTTTTGGACGCACGGGGTAACGGGTATGCTCGTGGAATGGATCTGGCGTATGTGATTACCTTGAGATGCCTGTGGCACTTGCGCCTTCCTGGGGGTGTGGAGAATTGCTAATACCCAGACCACCGGAAGGATCCAAAAAATAGATCCCCTAAGGGGGTTCCATAAACGTACCCCGTAGTAGTACAGGGTCTCAAATTAGGGGATCTATTTTTTAGATCCTTCCGGTGGTCTGGGTAAGAGATTGACAGTGAGGCTTGCTGCTTTGGGCGAGAGATATTGTTTGGCCCTGACTGCCTCGTTCCCTCTGCTGGCTTCGGGAGAGCATCTGCAGGTTAAGAAATTTCTCGGCATTCATGAGGGTAGTTCTCTAAATTAGGGTCCCTATTCGATCCCCAAAATAGTACAGCAGCCTTATAAAAAGGGCCTTAAGCGCGATCCTGATTTAGAGAACTACCCTAATGAACTCACTGAACCTTGAAAGTCGAAGTTCAAAGTCGGTTCATGGCTTCGGGTTTAGTTTAGGGTTTAGGGTTTAGGGTTTAGGGGTTTAGGGTTTAGGGTTTAGAGTTTAGGGTTTAGGGTTCAAGTATCAGAACCAGGCACCCTGATGTACGCCTCCCCATCTTGGAACAAATCCGCCGAGGCAAGCCTTGACAAAGCTGTAAGCCCCTGAAACCCAAACCATAAACCTTAAGCCCTAGACCCTAAATCCTAAACCCGAAACCCGAAACCCTAAACCTAAACCCTCAATCGGGAACTCTACCTGGCCACCAGGTGCCGCCCAGCCACTGGCAGTGCCCAAAATGCGGCGAGGCCATCCAAGAGCCATGTGTCAAAGTGGGCCTAGAGTAGTGCTTGGGACTTGGAAGAGATGTCGTAATGTCAGACAGGGACCCTAAACCCTAAACCCTAACTTGAATCATTGATGGCTTGCGGTCTCTACTCGTACCCTGTGTGGCACAGAGACGTCAGGCCCAGGTTGCGTACGAAGGGTGCGTGGTAGTGATACCTTTGTATGTGTACATACGTATACTGTATATATATATATGTATAATTATGTGTGTGTATATATATATATATATGTGTGTGTATGCATACATACATAAACACGAGATATTGCCACGGCTCTCGGAGATTGGGTGTCTTCTGGGTCGTTTGCCGAAGGATAAGCATCGAGATGTCCACGGGTGGAGAAGGTTCATGGCATGTCCCCTAAACCCTAATATAATATAGAGGCCTAAATAGTTACCCATACTATTTTGAGCTTTTCATTATAACTAAAGTTTTTTATATACCCCAAAGCCGTATTCTAATTACTGAGGCCCCGATATTAAACCCTAAACCCTGCATCGACCTCGCCATGGGTGTTGTGCGCAGGACAACAAGCGCGCGCGGGCCTCCTGCAACGTCTGCGGCGCTGATCGCGAAGGCTAGGGTTTGGGGGTTTGGGTTTATAGCGAAGGCTAGGGTTTGGGGTTTGGGTTTATAGCGAAGGCTAGGGTTTGGGGGTTTGGGTTTATAGGGTTTAGGGTTAGACTGTTTTTACCCATGTGCGGGTGGTTATGCGCTGTTCTTCTGAGTCCGACTCTGCCAAAAAAACACATCGGGCTGCTCTGCCCGCAGAGGCTTAACGGATGAACCCTGAAATCACCTATGCTTTGTTTCTGAAAGAGTGCTAACCCATGCACCACGCCCCGGTATGCTTTGGTGAACGCCGCAGGCTGCATGTAGCTTTGCGAACATAGGATCTGGTGCCATTTACGAAGTATACCCTGAACCTTATAGCGTAAAAATCCTGAACTACACCATACACTGCTGCATGCTGCACATTTTCCGGCAGTCGTGGCGCCGTTGCCGAAGCGTCCGCTGCTCAAGACGACATGGCTTTGTTCTAGTGGTCCTGTCGGGTTCTAGGCTTGGGAGGCTTGATCATGTGACGTGTTGTCCCTAAAACCCTAGACCCTAAACCCGAAACCCTAAACTAACCTCCAGGTACCTTCTTTTATAGGGGTTTAGGTGCTCTAGGACCCTATATAGTAGGTAATATAGGGGCCTTAATAATTAGAATAGGGTTTGGGGTATATGATATTATATTTATCATAAGGAACCCCCAAAACCCCATTCTAATTATTAAGGCCCCTACAGTACCTGGGGGGGTTAGGGTGGGATAAGGATAAGAAGGTCATTATTATGTAACCAGCAACTGACTACCATAACTACCATACCACGTCATCGGGTAACAGGGTTGGGCTGCTGGCTAAACTGCGAAGCCTGGTGTCTCAACCCTAAACCGCTGATACGTTTCAGTGCAATTTTAGGGGTTTTAGGTTTTAAGGTTTATAAGGTTTATGGTTGAGGGTTTAGGGTTTAGGGGGTACGGTTACGGTTTACCTCAAGATTCTGTAGCTCACTGGCCTTGCCCCCGGAACCTTCGACACGACACTCCGAAGCAACAAGGGCACTTCAGATCCCAAGCCAAACAAATCTTGAACCCTAAATCCTATAGTAGCCATGATAGGTCATCTTCATTTGGGTGGTTGTCAAAATTATGGTCCCTTTTTGGGTCCTTATTTTAATACGGCACCTATTGAGCCTAAACCCTGACGGCAACCCTTGTGGCAACTCTTTTACAACCCAAGCCCTAGCAGTAGTTGGTAGGATAACCCTGATAATTATGCCTTGATTTTATTCCACAACGTTAACCCACGCCCCTAAAACCCTAAACCCCTAAACCCTAAACCCCCAAAGCCTGAGCACCCTTAGGCCCGTAAAATCCCCTAGACCCACATGGGGGTTTCCCAAACTAGGGGACCATAATATAGTACCCCAATAGCAGGATCCTGAAACTGTAAGGACCCCAAAATACAGCACCGCAAACCCTAAACCCTAAACCCGAAAACCCTAAAACAATAAAAACAAACCCTAAAGCCCTAAACCCTAAAACCCTAAAGCCCTAAACCCCCTGTTTTCGGAAACTCCCACATGGCTAAAAGCCCCCCAGGCCCCCTGCGTGTCGATGCTCGCCACGTCGTCCTCCCCCCGGGCACCGAGGCCCAAGCTTGTTCTTGATCGGTGTAGGAGTTTAGGGGTTTAGGGGTTTAGGGCAGAGGGTTTACGGGTTTAGGGCTTAGGGCTCAGGGCTTAGGGTTCATAAGGATTAATAAATAAATAGGTAAATAGGTGTAAATAAATATAAATATAAATAAATAAATAAATATATATATATATATATATGTATATCTCTCTCTCTCTCTATATATATATATATATATTCATTTATGTATTTATATATATATATATATATATATATATGTGTGTGTGTGTGTGCTCAGACACATGTATATTAGATCATATTGTGTTATATTTTGTATCCTATTATATTCTATAGGAACGTCAGTACTTTGACGATGGTTTTGGTACATATTATAGTACAGTATATGAGTCATGAACTCCGAGGAGTAAGCTTATTTGTTCTTCCGAAGCCCTTTCGATTGCTTTAGCGTGTGCGGCTTAGGCCCTAGGCTTTAGGTTGTTCGGTTTGGGGGTAGTAAACCCTAAACCCCAAACCCTAAACCCTAAACCCTAAACCTCATAAGCCCTATAAGCACTATAAGCCCTATAAACCCTATAAACCCTATAACCCTATAAGCCCCGTAGACCCTAAACCCCAAACCCTGAACCCAGTGGGTCTAGGGCCCACCGGGTGGGAGGTTGAGAGGCTCTCATCCGCGAAGGTAGGAAGACAGGTCGATAGGCGGAATATGAGCACGCATGTGGGTTTTGGGGTTAGGGTTTAAGGGTTTAGGGCTTCGGGGTTTAGGGTTTAGGGGTATCTGTTCGGATGCTGGATGCCGCACATGCATGCACATATGAATTTGTCCGTCTGTCTCTGTCTGCCTGCCTGCCTGGCTGTCTGTCTATCTGCATGCATGTGTTAATTTGTAGCCTTTGCATGTGCACTATTTTGCCATGCTAATGATAACCTAAAATCCCGATATCCTGCACCTCGGGTTCACAGTGTTTCAGAAACCACAAAACCTGTAAGCATCATGGCTTTTTACGGTGTACTAAACCCGAGACCCTCCTGCACCCCCTCCGGTTCTTGAGACGTGCTTTACGCCCACGCAGCCATTTGGGTTTCACCAAGAGCAAGACGAAAACATGAGCGCATAAGGTCGTAGCACTTTGGATCCATGGGGTCTCTGGGGTTCCAAGATCGGCTCCGATGGCGCCGCGGTTTGCGTCTTAACCATGGCCGTCATTACTGCCACCATAGTGAGCCATGGTGTCACTGTTTTCAGTATATGTGGGCTTGGCAAGGTATCTCGACCTTATCCAGGCTTGAGCGTTTACACCCTGTCTTCGCAGTTCACGAAGCTCATGCACAGACCTTGTCTTGTCTAGGACTCTAAGCCTTATAAACCCTAAAACCAAAAGCTGGGGCTCCGGGTCTAGGTAGGATACTGGACGACCTTCACTGAGATCGTTTAGGCTGTCGGGCCATGGCGACTGTGAAGGCCTGGGATTACAGGTTAGGGTGCAAGGGTTTGGGTTCAAGTTTAGCGGTGTAAGTTCTAGTTTTCAGCCTCGTGCTCTTGGGGTTTAGGGTTTAAACCGTAAAGCGTCTTTCTCAAGGCCGTACCTCGCACATGCCACACCGTACTGCTGCGCCTCCTTGCCAGCTTTTTGATTTCATTTCTCCGGTGCCAATGCCGGGGTTCAGGCTTTCCGAATCCTCGTCTGAGAAGCCTCCGGAGCTTGTGGAATCCGCCTTAGTCCGGCAGCTCTCATGCTGAGACATGTCTGCTTTGGGAGTGATGATACTCATACTCAGCAGACTTTATCCATGTGCTTGCTTTCCTTTCCAGATGGGGGCCCATGTGCTCATGCTGCATACTTCCTCTGTCTCTCTCGCAAACCCTCTCGCGGCTTTGTCTCGGTCCCTCTCTCTCTCTCTCTCTCTCTAACATAGCATATGTAAGCCTTTGTCTTCTTGCTGTTTCGGTTGTTGCTGTTTCCAGTCTTTAGGTTTCAGAGTCGAGTTGTTTTGCTCAGTCTGGTATCTTCCGGCGCCGCACACTACATATGTTGTCGTTATTGGTTGTCGTTGCTGTTTCTGTTTTTCTGCATTGTGCATCCGTTTTGGTCGTGCTGCGTTGTTCTCATAATGCCGAACCGTAGTGTAGGTCAAAGGCTAAGAGGAGTTTCTTCTGTATTACTTGTACCATTCCCGAATTAGCCTTCAAAAGACCATCTCTGTTAATCATATGGCTTTGAGACTTGTCTATTGCAGGTAGATCCAGCCTCTATACACTGAGCCTTGCACCCGAAACCCTGAGCTTTACCAGGACCCCTCCCCCATTGCCCTTGAAATAAAGCTCTTATTGTCCGTAGATAGGTAAGCACTCACTATCTTCCCGGTAGTGCAATCTGCCTTCGCTTGGCCATACTTGAAACCATAAACCTTGAACCTTAGTAGCAATCTCGTCCACATGTCAGATACAGGAAGTTTACATTCGGGGCTTCAGGGCGGCGGGGGCTTACGGTTTAGTGTGTTCGGAGGCTTCGGTTTCTGGGATTTCAGGGTTTAGGGTTTCAGGCTCGACGATTGCTGCTTGTTACAAATACCACTAAACCCTTAACCCTAAAACCCCAAACCGTAAATCCCAAGCCCTAAACCCTAAACCCTAAAATCCCAAATCCTAAACCCTTTTACGGCCAGGCGTCGGCACCAATGGCTATGTCTCAGGTCCTGTCTGTCTGGCAGAAAGTGCTGCGTGCGATGCTCAATCTAGGGTTTAGGGTTTAGCGCTTTCGGGTTTAGGGTTTAGGGGTTTAGGGTTTAGGGGTTTAGGAGTAGGGATTTGGGGGCATTCAAAAGACGAGAAATCGTAAGGGTTGATAGGATACGGATTTCAGTCATGCAGGGGGGTTTGAAGGAAGGACCCGGCCTTAGCAGACGATAGTGGACCCAGACCCAGACCTCTGTGTTTTGGTAGCTAATGTCGGGGCTTAAATATTTGCCGATAGTTGTTTTTGTTTTTTTGGGGGCTCCTTATACATTTTGTAATGATAGTATAATATACCCCTAAACCATATTCTAATTATGAAGGCCCCTACATTACCTGCTGGCGCTCATGAGTCCAACTTGAGAACTTGGTTTAGGGTTTTGCTTAGGGCCTGAGGTTTAGGGTTTACGGCCAGGCCTACGGCCTACGACTTATCGTCTGCGGTTTAGGCTTTAAGGCAAGAGCACGCTCAGCTACGTTGTTGAGATTACCGGGTTTAGCACTTCCTCTCGACGCTAGACCCTAAACCCTAAACCCTAAACCCTAAACCCTGAACGCTGAACCCTAAACCCTGAACCCTAAACCCTGAACCCTAAACCCTAAACTGTCCCATGACGAACCCAAACCATCCTAAACCCTCCATGGCACTTACAGCAAATGGAGGAGCCGAACAGT
>CAJNDV010006513.1:27213-53373 GCA_905221635.1 Symbiodinium sp. CCMP2456 | reverse complement strand
TGAGAGCGTCTACATACTGGGATGGCTTAACTGCGGACACGACACGGGAAAAATCCAACAATCAGTCCATACATACATACATACATACATACATACATACATACATACATACATACATACATACATACTTACATGCATACATACATACATACATACATACATACGTACATACATACATACATACATACATACATACATACATGCAAACATACATACATATGCATATACATATACATATACATCTACATATATATATATATATATACGCCTATATATCTATACACACATGTACATGTATATGTGCATGCATGCATGCATACATACACATATATAACTTCACACATGCGGCTTGAGATTTCTGCAATATGCAGTTCTATCAGAGTATGATCATGGTTAACTCTGTCCAGTTTGTTGGGATTGTTTTTTAGTATAGTGCGGGGCGTGCGGGTGTATGACGGTGGGTTTATGGGCTTACAAGTCGTTTCGGCAAGTTTCTACCATCATTTCACAGGTTAACTCTGTTTGGTATCCATCCGTATATAACCGTGGTGAAGTCCATACCATATGCACGTTCTACTACACCCCGAACCCTGAACCCGCAAACCCAAAACCGTACAACTCCGTCAGCAGCCCCACCACCTGGCAAGCTGAGGGAAGTTCATTAGATCTGGTTTTTCTTCATGTTTAGCGTGTTTCCATTGAGCAGGGCGTTCGAGTGTTTGGGTTCAACACCGGTGGAGGCTCTCAACAACTCGGCGGCACTGTTTGGCTTCTCCCTGCTGTTCATTATCTCCGGATACCTCGAGGTTGTCGTCTTGACTCAGGACGTGCTGAGGGAAGGTGGATTAGGGAAGGCCACGCTGTGGGGGTTTGAGGTTTTGGGTTACCCATGGGCCCCATAGTAGTTCCTTTTTGTGGCTTATATTTAGAATCCTATTAGGTAATCCCAAACAGGAACTACTATGGGGCCTATGGGTCAGGGTAGGGTCTGTAGGGCTGTCCGGAGGCGTCAAGGTGCCATCTTGACGGGCATCCGGGAGTTGGAGGTTGTAGGCTTTATTCTCTTAATCAAGCTGTTTTCCGAGTTCCCTAAACCCTAAACCCTACATGCTGGCAGCCGGTCTTGTGGAATCGTTTTGAGTTTGGGGCTTTGCTTTTTGTTTTTTCCCCGTGCTTTTTGCCCCAAAATGGGCACCTTTACGTTGTTTTTGGGTGGTTACTCAACGGCATCTGAGAAAGGTTTTCCCAGCGACTCCAGGACCCTTCGCTCAGGATCCCAAGCAGAAGAAGCCTGGGTAGAGTTAGAGTTTACGGATTGTTGTTATCATTATTCAGTCATTATTTGTTTGTTATTATTCTGGTTGTTATGATTACTGTTATTATAACATATCATCTAAGGACAGTGTCTTCCTTAGATCCTGTTATCCGGCACTTGAAAGGATCCCCAGTTCTCTGCGGACGAGTCTGTATGGTCTAGCGTTCAGGATTCCTAGAAAGCCAATAGGAGAACTTTAAACATGTTGGCCTTATCTATTAGGTCTGTCCTAAAAAGTTAGAACTTTTTTGGGCCTGGTTGTTGAAGAAGAGAGCCTAGAGGGTCTAACGAGTTTGGGTGTAAGATATGCGGGCTTGGGGCGAGCTCTATTACGAGGTTCAGGGTGATTGTGCTTATGTGTCTATGTCTATGTGAATGTATGACTTCGTGTGTATCTGTATATGCATGATTAAGTGTGTGCATATCTGTACATAAATATACATGTATGTATATGTATGTATGCATATATAAATATAAACACATATGTATATATATATATATGTATGTTTATTTATTTACATATACCCATATAACAGGCATCGTGTTCAAGGGTTAGGGATTTTGAGGACTTCGGGTTCAGGGTGCACTGCCTCCTGAAATGCTCCAAGATCAGGGAGTTGTTCATTGTTTTTTGGTGAGGGGCGGGGTTAGCAGTTAAGGGGTTTAGGGTTCAGGGTTGTGGCATGGAAGCCCTAAATTTTTTTTGTGAGGGGCGGGGTTAGCAGTTGAGGGGTTTAGGGTTCAGGGTTGTGGCATGGAAGCCCTAAAATCGGCCCGGTGCCGGGTTTAGGGAATTGAGGTTCAGGGGTTTCGGGAGGCTTTGGGGGCTTGGGCCCGTAAGCCCAAAAACCCCAAGCCTCTCTGCCCGACTGCTGGGCTTTTAGACCCCGGCCTTGCACACTATATAAAATCCTGTAGGGTTTAGGGCTTAGGGGTTTAGGGGCTTAGGGTGTAGGGGTTTAGGGGTTTAGGGTTAGGGGTTTAGGGGTTTAGGGGCTTAGGGTTTAGGGTCTAGGGGGTAGGGTTTAGGGTTCACACCGTGGCCCCTCAACAAAAAGACCCGTAGCTCACCTAATCGCAGAATATCTCAAGACTTGACAGCAAATCTAGATCCCAAGCCCCCTGCCCCAAGCTTTAGGTACACCACGATTGAAATAGCCCTTGGTTAGGGTTGAGGGTTGAGGGATAGTCCTGTAAACCCTACTCCTGCCCTATCATGTCTTATTCTAACACCAGGGTTCCCCAAGAGAACCCTCGACGAACCCTGACTCCAAACTCTAAGCACTAAAGCCTGCACCCTACACCGCAAGCATCCGCAAGCCCTCAAGCGACGGTAGAGAGAGAGAGAGTGTGTGTCTGTGTGTGTATCATATATATATATATATATATATACTAATGCATATATATATATATATAGATGCTCAGTTTTATTTTTTGTTCATATTACATTACCTTTATGTCATAATCATATAAATCTATACACATCTAGAATGTCATACATATATGCATTATACACATACATAAAGAAAGAGAGAGAGAGAGAGAGAGAGAGAGGACGACCGAGTTCGAGCCGGTTCCTTCGGTGATCCCTTGGGCTTCGCAAAAATGATGAACCTCGAGGCGTTGCAGAGTGCTGTAATGGATTCGGTTTAGGGTTTAGGCTGAAGTTAGGGTTTAGGACGTTAAGTTCAACCCTACACTCGGAATACTAGAAGGTTTTCGGGCTTTTCGGGTATCCATGAAGAGGCTGCTATATGGGTTTAGGGCTTGTAATAGCGATTCTATGAAGAGTCTATGAGGTTACTGTAAGGGTTTAGGGTTTTTAGAGCTTGCGAGTCCAGTTTGGGTCTTAGAAACAGGGTGGTGGTGCACCGTTGCTTGGGCGGGGATTGAGGGATAAAGAGGATGTGGTGCACCAGCCCAAGTCCCTCCGCACAAGTCTGGAAGAAGGTAAATCCTATCTAATCTAAACCCCAAAACAGCTCCGTCTTAGTTTCGGGGTTGCGGTTTTTGGCTAGTTTAATCTCAGGCTACCTAGCTTCCTCACTAGCACTTCCAACATTGAACCGGTTGGACATATGGGAGTTTCCGAACATTAGGGGTACCTTATTTTGGGGTCCTTATATTAAGGATCCTATTATTTAGGGTACTATATCAGGGTCCCCTATATTCGGAAACCCCCATATGAAGGAACTGCATTGAATGGTATATGCAGGGTGGAACCTTGGCCAGCTCAAAGGAACAACTCCTGCATGGCCTTCGAGATTCTGAAAGCCTCTGTGCCACTGGGTTTAGGGTTTAGGGTTTTAGGGGGCAACCCTCAAGAAGTTGTCCCAGGGTAAGTTGAGACACGAAACTGTGTAAGCGCAAACTCGCCGTGAAGAAGAGCTCTTAGCGGTACTTCTTGAAGCCTGCTCGATGGCAAACCTGAAACCCTGAACTCTACATCCTAAACCCTACCTCGAGGGTCATACCGTAGGCATACCCTACCCCTTGTTCAGGGCACCTATTTTTATGGTCTGGACCTGTGATTTCGAAAGATATAGGTACCCGAAAATATGGTAATTTAGTGTATGACTCTCTAGGTAGATGCGAAGCCCGAAATGCAAAAATGTGACCTCCAGAAACATCCGGATGACCTCCTTGCAGGGTTTAAAATTTAGAGGTTTAGGGTTCTTGCAGAAGGATGGCGGAGACAATCTAGACATGCAGAACAAGGCACCCCACGCTGGGATGCGGGCATAGGGCATCAAGAGGGTCCATATATACTACTATTCTGGAATTAAATCCCCCGACACCATGTATATATGGACCGTCTGGGGTATCAGGTATCCGCTCTTGGTGCTCTAGATGTACAGGGCTAGTTCTGTGAAGAGTCTCGGAAGGGGTCTGCCGTCTAGGATCGGGATGTTGGTGGATTCATGTGCATAATGCAGCTGTTCGTCCTGATTGTCTAAGTTAAGATATGGGACCACGTTTAGTGTGCCTCCGCACTTCGAGTTCCTGTTGGCGAATTTCCCAGTCCCGATTCGATGATAAACATGGTCATTGTGGCAGCAGAATAGGTGGTGACATAGTAAACGGGACTCAACTGAAAATCTGGTCATTTTGACAGCAGAAGGCGGTGTTAGACAAGAAGCCGGTCATGTCAATAGTGGGTAAGAGTGGGACGACAAAGGCGATTAGGGACGATTAGAAGAGCTGTCACCGTCAGCACGGCGGACAGTTGTAGAAATTACTATAGTGACACGGAGCATCGTCATGACAGCAGCACCCAAGGTAACAGTTGGAGCCAGGCAGCTTTGTATACGACTCCATGGTAGCTCCTAAACCCTAAACCCTAAACCCTAAACAACCTTAACCCCCTCTTAGCCGTGACTGTGCTTGATCTCCAGTGTTGTCAAAGCTATTCAGAGCGAACTGCTGGGATGCTGAGGTTTCATGCAATCTCGTAATTAACAAGAAGCAGGCAGCACACAACACATAAAGGAGTGTAACTTCACGAGGAGTGCTGTGAATGCAGCATTATGCTCAACACGGCGCAGCGGCGAAGTGCGCTATTCGGGATTTCGGATTGTTTGGTTGATTTCGCTGCGGTGATCATCTTCAATGCTCCACTTCCTGCCTCTCCATTTCTCGCTGACGTTGGATGGACCCGTTGGAATCCTTCACCCTTGGAAGCCCAGCCACTCTCGAAGCCCTAAACTCCCTAAACCCTAAACCTAAACCCTCAGCCCTGAACGTTACACTTGGTGGTACGAGAGGAGCTCAGCAACGGGCGGCTGGCCATGATCGGCATTGCTGCTGTGGCCATTACGGAGCGACAGGGCCCTAAGGGACTACTGAGTTCGGGGCTTAGGGTTTAGGGGTTTAGGGTTTAGGGGTTTAGGGTTTAGGGGTTTAGGTGTTTAGGGTTTAGGGGTTTTCGGGGTTTAGGGTGTAGGGTTTGACAAGAAAGGACTGACAAAGATGGCAGAGTGGTCCATGCAAGTAGGCAGGCAGCTGTTGCGAATTTCAGGGCTTTCTGGAAAACCTGATGCATACGGTTTCTAGAAAAGCTGTAGCAGTAGCATCAATCAAGATATGGCAGATAGGGCTGCATGATTGTACCAGCGAGGACAAGTAGGATGTTCACCACGTTACGCATGATAAGCTAAGCTTGGGGAGTTGTGCTTCTACGTGCAAAAAACTGAAAACCCGACATGCATGCGTACGTAGATACATGCATGAATCCATGCCTTCAGCATTCATATATGCACGCATGCATGCACACACACACTAACACTCACGCACTCACGCACATACATGGTACATACACACATACATACATACACACATACATACGTACACAGATAGACAGACGGTCAGACGCACAGACCGACAGACGCATACAGCGACAGCACCGCTTAAGACACAGTCTTGTTGAGGGAGGGGACCTCCGATTTCCACAAGTTTCCGGGCTTGAAGGTACCCTTTGATGTCTTGGCTCAATCTCACCTTCTGTTGCGAGGTCTCCAAATTTAGCCAAAGGGAATCCCCAAAACACAAGGCCCCAGATCCTCCAATTTTCGATGTGCGTAGTGCTTCTTGATTTAATTTGTCGCACGGCTGCCCGAGGGGCTCAATTTCATGTCGAAGCAGGGTTTAGGGTTAGGGTTTAGGGTTAAGAATTATACAGCACGATCCCTTGAAGGAGAAACTCACTGGCTTGGATGCCGGTGAACAGCTCGGTGCGGCCTGGCTAAAACTAGACGTGGCGATAACCATGAACAATAATTTGCACAAGAGTTGGGTTCATTACTCATGATTACTCATGCTATCCCTGGGGCTTCCGTAATATGTGTAAACCATCAGATACCTCCGGGCCCCAAATCATGTTGAAATTGTGAAGGCCCCGGTATTATATACTTACGCCTTTCAGCAAAGGCCTCAAAGTTTACGACAAAGCTGCAGCACCATGTAATCATTGCAGTAGGGTTAAGGGTAGTCAAGGGTTCAGAGTTGAGGGTTTAGGGACGAGGCAGCCCAAGTACTCCGCAGACACAGCTGGAACGTAAGTCATATCAGCTTACAAGCCCTGCATAGGGCTCATGTACGGTACCAAATTATATAATTAGTGGCTACTTTAAGAACAAAGTATGTACTATGTGATAATGGAACCTTAGAAAGGCCCTAGACCCTAAACGCTCCCTACTTCACTGCAGACAAGAAGAATGCTGAATCATGACTGTTCCGCATAGAGAAAGATGTGAACATATGTGCATGTATGCACTGCATCCGTTCATGAAATCACTTATCGGTTTATAAACCTGTGCATGTGTACCTGTTCGTTCTAGGGCCTGCAAAGCCAAGGAACAGCAGTCAGTTGTCGTAGCGTGGAAGCCTTGGACTGTCCACTGGATTCAGCTCCAGAGCTTCAGCAGGACTTCAAGACCTGCCACCCCTGATGAACGGTTTAGGGTGTAGGACACTCTAAATCTTGAACCCAGCACTGCGACGTTGAGCCGTCTGCAAGGCCATGTTCAGGGGCTCCTAGTGAGGGAGAAGTGAGGGGACGACCGGCGATGTAACGATCGTGTCGACTAGAGCGGCATGCAAAAAGCTTACTTTGTTTCGGAGATCGAATACTTCAGTACTTTGCCCTGCTACTCGAAGATCGAAAATGTCGCGTCGACTATTGCTTCCTCTTCTGGCATAAAGCCGCTTGAACAGGATCCTGACTCCGTTGCACTGAAAAGGAGGAGAAGTTACACTCGTACCCCAAGATAGACAGTTTCGGTTCCCACCTTCAGGTTTTGGTGCAAAGAGTAGGGATCTCGCGCTACACCTCACCCAAGTACCATGCAGAGTTTTCTCAGCAAGCTCCGAACCACGAAGGCTACCCTAAACCCTAAACCCTAAACCCTAAACCCTAGCAGCCCGGAGATTCCAAGCTCCGCCGACAAGACCAGAAAGATTAACGGTTACACATGTTTTTATCAATAAAATGATTAGAATTCGAATATGAAGGGTTACAAAAACTATGACTATAACTATGACTAGAATTCGAAGTGTAACTATATAGCTGTATCCATAGCTACAACTTTTGCTATACCTCTACTTCCGCCCTAGGGATCTCAAGGATATTGGAGTCTCTACCCTACCACGAAACCCCTAAACCCTAAACCCTAAACCTCCCGAACCCTAAACCCCAAACCCAAACTTCTCGACTTTGTGGACCCTGAAGCCCCAAAGCGCCAATCATAAATCCAGGATGCCCCGGCAGTGCTTATCCGTTTTATGATGAGGGTTTAACCGGAGACACATATACGGTTTATAGGGTTTAGGGTTTACGAATATGGATAGATACAAAAGATCAAACATCACTGTGCGCATCTAAGTTTATATCATGTGTTACCAACCAGCTGGACGGGGGTTTGAATTCCCATGATCAGCGCGTGCCTCTCAGAAGATGTGTGCGGGGCATCCGAATTTTCCACACTGGTTCACAGCCAGAAAAGACTGGTTTTCGATGGCGAAAGCAGGTTCAAAAGCAAGAAGCTCCGGTATTTGGGCATTGAAGCTTCAGTTCGGGGTCTCCCTAATACCCTTAACCGTCTTTAGGGCTTTGGGGCTCTAATATAGGGGCTTAAATAATTACCTATACTATTTTGGGGGTTCCTTATTCTGATTATAGTATAATGGGCCCCAAACACCCTATTCTAGTTATTAAGGCGCCTACATTACCGTCCTCTCTCCCGCCCCTCTTGAGGCTCCTGTCTTCATCTTCCAGTGTTCACTCTCAGTCTCCTAAACCCTAAACTCTACGCATAGGCCTCATAGTAGTTCCTTTGTGGGGTTCATATTTAGAATCCTATAAGGTAATCCCAACAAGGAACTACTATGGGGCCTATGAGTATGCCCTAAACCCTAAACTTAAAAATCCGGCCGTCCAGAGCGAGGCTGCTGAGGTGTACTTTGAGATGTTTCCGGATGTCGCGCCAGGGCGTTTTGAGTTTGGGGCGTAGGGTGGTGGAGAACATCGCAATGAATATAGAAGCCTCAAGATTAGGAGTAGCATTCCTTCAAAATCCTTCAAAAAGTTCTGCAATATACCCCACCCCCCTCCCCCCCCACCAAAAAAAAATCTATCCTTATCATAGGAGGCCCCGATGCTATGTCGATCGGAAGACTGCCAACATTCCTTTTTCACGCGATGATCCTCAGCTTTGTCCTCCCCCAGATCTTTTCTCTATGCCTTGTGGGACTCGACGGTTTAAGGCTTCGGCCTTCGTTCAATCCGGGGTTCAGGGTTTAGGCTTTAGGGGTTTAGGGTTTAGGGTTCAGGGTTTAGGGTTTAGGGGTTTAGGGTTTAGGCGGCATCCACCAGTGAAGAGCTTCCAACAGCCCGAAGCTGACTCTCAGTGGTTGTGTCGCGCAAGGGTAGACGACTGCAGTAATACGCAAGGAATCCACTTCGGGGTCCTTTTAGGGTTTAGGGTTTAGGGTTTCAGCTTAACAGATCGGGGGCGGATCCTGAGAAGTGGCGGACAACCCGGTGCCGAAGGCCCTTAGGCCCTAAAGCCCTAACCGGATTTCCTAAACCCAAAAACTAAGTCCTCCCTGCTCCCTACCCGGACCCCAAACGTATGTAGAAGAATGGCCCTTTTGATTTTGGACCATTGTTTTTTACCTAATTTTGGGGTTTAGGTAACCCCTAGACCCCAAGCCTAAGCCGCTGGGAAGGTGGGTACCATCCTCGCCTTTGACCCGACGACCGGCCGGTACCATGTGCAGCTCGCAGACGGGGCCGTGAGGCCGAAGAAGAGTAGTCATGTAGGGTTTAGGGTTTAGGGTTTAGGGTTTAGGGGCCTTACAAAGATTAGAATAGGATTTTGGGGTCTCCTGGTGATAATTCTAGTACAATATATTCCCACAAACCTGTTCGAATTATTAAGGCCCCTATATTATATGTCGTCGACGTCGTAGCAGTAGTTTAGTAGTACTTAGTAGTAGTAGTAGTAGTAGTAGTAGTAGTAGTAGTAGTCGTGGTGGTGGTAGTAGTAGTAGTAGTAGTGGTAGTAGTGGTAGTAGTGGCAGTAGTGGTAGAAGAAGTAGTGGTGGAAGCAAACTCGCGGCGCAAGTGTCTCTACGACCACTATTACGACTGCTGTAGTACGTACCAGTAGTGCTCGTTTGCAAGAAGTACGAGTATGGCAACTACCAGTAGGAAGGGCAGGAGCAACATTCTCATGTTCGTTGAGTGCTCGTCACCGCAGTTGTTTTTTTCGGTGCAGTGGTAATTGCACTGGTGTGTGCTGCGATTGGTATTGTGCCATGTCTGTGACTGTTCTCTCGTACTACTACTACTGCTGCTGCTGCAGTGTGGAGACAAAGGCAGTCCCTCATGGCAGCTGCTACGCAGCCTCTTTTTAAGTAGGAGTTGTGGTTACCTTAGCAAGGAGAGGAAACAATGTCTCTTGTATTGTAGTGATACAGTAAGTAGCAGATAGCAGAAGGAAAGCTTAGGGTGGCAGTGGTACGCGCCTTGAAGGGAGGTCAGATCCTGAAATCGTGCAAGTCCGAGAGTCCGAACTCGGATAGGAGTGGTCACAGGCGTCTCCACCCCAAGGCCTCACATAAGGAGCAGATAGGCTGGACATGGAAGTCCTCATCATCGCGCCAAATCCATCACTAACATTCCGCTACGGCCATCATCCCTCGCCATCATCATCATCATCATCATCATCATCATCATCATTCATCATCTTCATGATCGCCACATCGTCCCCCATCAGTGTCATCATCACCATCATCTTCACCATGGTTTGTGTTCGCCTTGCATCCAGGGCCATTCGCCCGCCGCATGTGGTGGCCCGAAGCTTTGCATCCCAGGACGAGGCAGGCAGCAAGCGAGGCTTGAGGTTTGCAGCCGCTGTTGCATGCCAACCAGACATGTTGATGAGCAGGATGAATGATGCAGTTTTATAGTGTTTTGTTGCAGATCATGGGGCTCTGCTGATGAAGCGATGCTGATTCTCATGGAAAGCGAGGCTATCATGGCAGTCCTCTCCCAATGTTGGCGGCGGCAGTGGTTGCTGTAGTTGCCAGTGTGGTGGTGATAGTCGTTGGAAAGCAGAGTTGACGGTGATCCCGCGTTGTTGACAAGGCCAAAGGTCGTTGTGTTCTTGTCGCGCCCGCCCTGCCGGTCGTCACTGTTGTTGCTTCGGTTCCACATGGCATTGCTACCCTAAACCTAAACCCTAAACCCTAAACTAAACCTTTTTCGGATCCACATGGCACTGCTACCCTAAACCCTAAACCATTTCGGATCCCCGTGGCATTGCCCTTGCTGTGTTGCTGTTTCTGGTTCTAGTTGACGGGTTTCGGGAACTCTAGGGGCCTTAATAATTAGCCCGATTCGAATATGAAGGCCCCTGGATTACATGATCGCAACACGTCGGCATGATGGGAGCGCAAAGCGACACAGTCCATCCAAGCATATCCAGGCATTTTCGCAACCAAACCGACTGATGACCTGGAACCCGCAGCCTGTTTGCTTAAGAATAGACTTCCCAGGGGCCCCATTGACAGTTCATCGATCCTCTCAACTTTCCAGCTGAGCAGGAGTACGGAAAGTGGACTGCACCGGCGCCGGAGACATGACCTGAGCCCACTATTACAGGGGCCTTAATAATTAGAATAGGATTCGGGGCATATTTATACTGTAATTATAATAAGGAACCCCCAAAACCCTATGCTAATTATTAAGGCCCCTACATCAGAGCATTGTCAGGGTTCAGAGCTTCGGAGGTCTTGTGGGAGGTTTCTATGCTAGGATGCAGGGTCTGGGGGGTCAGGACCTCCATGGGCTTAGGACTCTTAGGGTTTGGGGTTTAGGGTTTGGGGTTTAGGGTTTAGGGTTTAGGGTTTGGGGTTTAGGGTTTAGGGTTTAGGGTTTAGGGTTTGGGGACTCATGCCAGAAGTGTTGGTTTCAATTGGGTTTTGTCGGGGTCGTGATCGCTGGCAAACCCAACACAGGCAGCGCAGGATCTTGTATTTCCAACTTCCGCGTTCTCTCGTGACATGCGAAGCGAAACATGTCCAGAGGTCCCCGCATCAAGTTGGGAATTCTGCACGACGGCTTACACACTCAGAGACGTAATGCTGACGCCATACCTACACCACCTACTTACCTACCTACCTGCCTGCCTGCCTGCCTGCCTACCTACCTGCCTAACTACCTTTATAGAACAGAAATATGGACATACACGAGCACTTACAGACATACATGCGTGCATGCCTACATACCTACGTACGTATGTACATGGCACATGCCCAAGCACATGCACACATACAAATACACAAACACACATGCATGCATGCATGCATGGATGCATATACAAATACATGCACAGAGACATGCATGGAAGCCTGCATATACGTGCACACATCCGCACATACGCACATACGAAGATATACGCATACGCATACTCACATACACACATGCATGCCTGTGTGCATGCAAATGTACATACCCTGGCATATGTTCATGCACACCTACATACACACCTGCACAGACTTATATCCATACAAGCAGAGTTGTACCGAGACTGCTGCTACTTTGTGCTACTGGTTCTGTTTGTAGGACCTGGAGTAAGGTACGATACTCAGTACACAGTGTCCTTCAATGCCTTCCTCGACGTACTTCATTCCCGAACTCGTAGCACCAAGTTCAACTCCTTCTATTCGCACCCTGGGACTGGAGCGTTGAGAGCAGGTGTGCTGACGATGGTGGTGATGTTGGTACTGATGCTGAGCAGGATGTCCATAGACTAGCTCGTGTCGATTGTCGCCATAGCTACCGGGCGACGGCCATGTGAAGGGCGGCGGACTTCAGTGGGCCAGTGGTGGCCAATCAGTTGCCAAAATGCACACAGCTCACTTCGCCACAATTCCGAACGAACAGCCGTCGGGACGATCTCGGTAGTCGTGTCATGGTCGCCAAGCCCGCGTGGCAACCAACACGATCATGAAAAGAGCCCATCGAGCACCAGCCGCCGCAGTGTGCTCTGGGCTGCAAACCCAACCACTGACGGCTGAGTCACTTCACAAACGCCTGGTGGATCTCAGTAGTTCTGCCATGCAACAGATAAGTTGCTTCTTCTATCCGCGCTTGTTGTGTGTGATCTGTGTGCTGAGATTCTGAGATACTTGAATCGGTTCTGGACGGGAGCCAGATGTTCCGCGACCGCCTACGATCCGAAAACCCTAAACCCTAAACCCTAAAACCCTAAAAACCCTAAAACCCTAAAAACCCTAAACCCTAAATCCGAAACCTCAAGCCAGCGAGGCCGGGCTATGTCGACGAGCCCGAGCCTCCCGAAGAGGCGCTTTCCTTTGGCTGCCGCTTCGAATCACATGGGTAGTTCTCTAAATTCGGGTCCCTTTTAGGGCTCCTTAAAGGGATTTAGGGTTTAGGGTTTAGGGTACTATAAGGGCTCTAGAACTAAATTCGGGTCCCTTTTAGGGCTCCTTAAAGGGATCTATAAGGGTTTCTATAAGGGTACTATAAGGGCTCTATATGTATATGGGTAGTTCTCTAAATTCGGGTCCCTTTTAGGGTCCATTGTTTCTAAGGGTGCCGTACTATATTGGGGACTCAAAAAGGGACCCTTATTTAGAGAACTACCCACATATTGGTCATGTAGAGAATGTAGGGGCTTTGCATAATCAATAGACTGGGAAGCCCTAGACCCTTCTCTTGAAGGGTTTTGGTACTGTTATGAGGAATACTACAAGCAAAAGAGTTCTATATTGTAGGGGCCTGATGATGAGAGAAGGGTTCTATACAGAATACTCTACTACAGGTACATGAGGGTCATATAAGGGGGTACTAATATGAATCGCGCAGACCCCTAATTATATTATGCGTGACAGCCCAGGGTGTCTAAGGTTAAAAGTATGGGCCCCCAATAAGGACCCTTATGCCTTTCTACAGGGACTCTTAAGGGTACATATAGGGTAGAAAGTAGGTGCATAGGGATCCCGGGGCTAAGGCCCCATACTAGGGGCCCATGGTTTCAACCTTAGAGGGTGTGAAGAAGTTTGGGACTTTGGGCTTTTAGGTTTCTGGGAATCTGGGGTTTGGACGGCTCAGGGCTTTCGAATGCCATACTGTTGATGATATAAATCCTGCATTACCTTAACGACCCTAAACTATGGGAACTAATGGTGTGCTCCTTAGTATGGGTAATGCAGGATTTCTACCATCAACCGTAATTAGCATGGTTGGACCCTGCAGTGCTATGCGTGTTTTCTTTGATACTTTGCACTATTTAAAGCGCTTTTCCCACGAGACATTGGCTGGCATTTAAACGTAGCGGTAGCAGTGGCAGCTGCAGCAACAGCAGCAGCAGGAGAAGTAGTGGTAGTATAGTATTAGTCGTCGTCGCAGCATTTTCCTTCGTACCAGCATCAGTTACTCGTGGCCCATGCCATTTCTTGCTTGGTTCATCTCGCCAGCTTCTGCAGTATGATCCTGTTTGGCTATCTGGTTGAACTGTTGAGCGTGATTTCTAGATATTGTTCCCGCATGCAGGATGCAATCATCCACGGGTTTTGGACTGCAGCTAGCTTCTGAGCTGTAGGGGTGTAAGGACGGGAATGTGTAGCATAGTACATTGCCCGTGCAGGATTATGTGCTAGGCCTCACTCAGTACACCTCGGCATACCAGAACGTTTTGAAACGATCTACCACGATTCAGCTCAGCACGACTTAACAAGCCTTGTCTCCAGAGCTGCGCTAACCTGAGGATTGAAAAATAGTACTATTACTACTTGGGCTCCATATTATAGCTGCCCTAAGCCCTAAACCCTACACCGATTATAGCTATACTCTGTTATACACCGACACGCTATGCATTTAGGCTTACATGTTAGCTCTTGGGCTCAAGAGACTGTCCCGACCAGGAAGGCATGTTAGGAAGCGAGTGGCTGTAGCTGAAGCCCTAAACCCTAAACCCTAAATCGAAGACATTCCTCAGTATGGGCTTAGGGTTTGGGGTCTACGGTTTATGTTTTTTGTGATTGCTGCTGTTGCCACGGGCAGTTTCATCATGAGTCGTGCTATCGCTGCTACAGTGTTTCTAGTGTGTGCTTTTTCATACCACAATTGTTTGGCTGCGAGAAGTGATGCCTGCCAGTCTCGCACACTACTTTGTGTGACGAAGGAGTCCTGCAAGGCAAGCAAGGAAGCCCAAGTCACTTAGTTCGTGATGGAAGGTGTGAGATTTCCTAGGCTTCCGGGTCAAATTTCTGATTACATCTGCCAGCAGAGTCCTTGATGAACCCTATAAACCCCTAAACTTTGAGCTGTTTGGGCATCTCCTCCAGCATGTGCCGACATGGCCACCGCGCTCGTCGAACGGGCGGCGTTCCAGGCCCCAGGGGATTTGAGGGCCTCGGGTCAAGGGCCGCAAGCATTGTTTAGGGTTTAGGGTTTAGGGTTTTTAAAGGAACTCTAAAAGGAATCGTAGACCCCATCGAATCTTCCACGAAGCCCAGGGGTTTGAATGAGTTTAGGGCTTATAGATGCTTAAGATTTAGAGCGTAGATTTGTTTGAGAGGCCCCAATTAAGACTTCGGTTCTTTTCGTGGTTATATTCCGGTACAGTCCGTACATAGTTTCCCAAAACCAATAGACCCCCCGCAATCCTATTCTGATTGTTCAGACTGCTATACCCATAAGCCCATAGTAGTTCCTTTTTGGAATTACCTTATAGGACTCTAAATATGAACCCCCCAAAAGGAACTACACTACTATGGGGCCTATGAGTACTATATATAAACCGAGGGAGTCCGGGCTTCCACAATGTAAGGTGATAGCGTCAGGGTGTCGAAGTGCAGGAGTACCTCCTCATCGTGCACCTGCCGCACAGCCTGGTTTCTGTGGCGAGGTGGACAAATTGAAAACTTTGAGGGAGAAGAGAAGCTAAGAGGGTTCAGGGGTTGGGTTTCATCCGGGCGCAGGGATTAGAAAGTTTAGGATTTGGAGTTTAAGTTTTAGATTATGCGTTTAGTAGTTCCTTTCCAGGACTCTCTTCCTGTCTTTCCATCACTGTGATCACCTCTGTATGCTTGCATTCTTAGTGTCTTTCTCGCTCACTCTCGCCCTCACCCGGAACTCTGAACCCTAAACGGCCCTACACCCCAAACCCGTAAACCCCTCTGTCGTGGTGTGATACTGTTGATGATGTAAATCCTGCATTACCTTAAGGACCCTAAACTATGGGAATTATGGTATGTTCCTTATATGGGTAATGCAGGATTTCCCTAAGCCCTAAACCCCAAACCTTATTATGGGTAATGCAGGGTTTCTACCATCGGATATGCCCTAAACCCCTAAAGTTTAGGGTTTAGGGTTCAGGGTGGCGTACGAATAATAATGATCATAGGTTTCTGCTAAGATTTCCATGAGGGTTTTAGGGCTTGAGAGCACGTGATTCAAGAACACATCCATCTCATTAAGGACGTCCTTGTTGACCATCGAAGGTGCATTTGAAGGAGGATGTTTAGGCTTTCGGGTTTCTTATTCGGTCGCCAAAACCCCAAACCCCTAAACCCCCACTAAACCCTAAACCCCTAAACCCCCAAACCCTAAACCCTAAACCCCCCAATATGCACTCACCGGCAGCTCCCAGGAGCCAGGAGCAGTCACCAAAGCCATATCCTAGATCCGGGGCATAGCTAGGGGTTTTGGTGCAGGGTGTTAGAGTTCAGGGTTTAGGGTTTTAGGGTTTAGGATTTTAGGGTTGAGGGCTTCAAAAGCTCTCATAGGGGCTTGAATGCTTTGTTTCAGGATTTTCCTGTTTGTTTACGGTGGGTTTTGAAGAGTGTAGAGTCTAGGGCCTAGCTAGAGCCTGGATTCGCAAGAACACATGCTCACCGTACAGCGCAGGTCACTCGTAGAACACTAAGGGCCTGGTGGGCAACTCGAAGGGTTTAGGGTTCAGGGTTACGACCAAACAGGATCTTGGAGCCTAAAGTTCTTCGCCACTAAGACCCTGAACTCTTTGCAAGTGGCGATAGTTACGAGCATGCTTCCGTCTGCGGCTCTCGGATCTGAGTTTGTGTTTCGGTTCTATTTTAGTGTACCGCTTGCGGGAAGAGCTGCTTACAGGGCCTGCCAAGCCTATGTTCGAAATTGTTTCCTGATGGCCTTCATCCAAACATCAGCACCACCCAAAATGCTGATCCTAATTTCCCAAATCCGAAACAGCTAAACCCTATAACGCTTTCACCCAGCCTAAACCCTAATCCTGAAGTCCTACGGTCCTAAACCCTAATCCTGAAGCCCTAAACCCTAATCCTGAAGCCCTAATTCAACCCACCCCCCCGGCTCTCATCCCTGAGCCCAGCTACGCCGCGCTCGTCCCTTCAGGCTCCAAGGGCCTGGATATTTAGTAGGGGGGACGGAGCACACCGTCAGCTATTCCAAATCTCGCTTAGTCATACTTAACACGTGTTGGTTAATTCGTCATAGCAGGACGCTACCGATACCACCAATAATACTGTTGCTCCCACTAGTACTACGACCCACCACCACAAGTATCTTTAGAATTCTTAAACCTCCTAAACCCTACTAAACCCTACTAAATCCTAAACCCTAAACCCTAAACCCTAACCCCTAAAATGCTTGGGCCTCATGCGGCCCACGAGTTGGAGTTCGCCTCCCGCGTCTGAGTTGCCGGGGAGGTCGCAAGCCGCATCTCTGCTGAGATGTTCTGATCTCGGGGCCTTACCCTAAGGCTCTTATTGCTGTTATGGGCTTTCTAGGAGAAGGTTTGGGCTTTGGGGGCTAAGGTTTGGGCTTTCGCTATGGGTAACAACCAGAATAGGGTTGTGGGATATATTCTACTAGAATTATAATACGGAGGCCCCCCCCAAAACCCTATTCTACTTATTGTTAAGGCCCCATGTATTATACTAGAATTCCAGTAGGGAGCCTCCAAAAACCCTATTCTAATTATTCAGGCCCCTAAACTATAAGTTCGTATCAGTGAAAGGGTTCCTTTAAACCGGTTCCTTTCGAGTTCCTGTCAAGATTCCTGTGAGAGTTCCTTCGGGTTTAGGGTCTAGGCCCCTGTAAGGGCCCTGAAATGGGTCCTTCAATTTACGGGTTACCATAAAGCTTGCTATCTGAGTTGCCGAAATCGGTCGCGTTTTAAGAAACGAACCAGTCGCCAGTGTTTCGAAAGCAACTTGCCATAATGACGGCTTACAAGGTCGAAAACCTGGTTTAGTGAAGTTTAGTGTCCGGGGTTTGGGGTTGAGGGTTTGGGGTGCGGGATTCAGCGATGTTCAGGTGTAGGCTTCAGTTCATTCAGAGTTTCGGGCTCAATGGTCCCATCTCGAAGCTTGAAACCCACAACCAAGCGGCGGCTGAGAGTTTAGGGTTTAGCGTTTACGGTAAACCCGCAAGACTGCCCCAGGAATCCCAAAGAGAGACACTTCAAGCCCCTAAGACACTCACTCTATAGTCCTTACAGAACCCTTTCAGAAGCCCTGTCGAAACCTCATGGGGACCTAAGCTCCAAACCTCTAAACCCTAAACCCTAAACCCCAAACCCCTGAAGCCCTAAACCCTAAACCCTAAACCCTAAGCCCTAAACCCTAATCCCTAAAACCCCAAACCCCTAAACCCTAAACCCTAAATACCCGGCCAAGCATCGGTAGCCCGGCCCATAGCGGTAAACCGAGGCATGGCTTGGGACACTCGGCAGCAAAGTGCAGCGTGTGATGTTCGAAGGCTCAAGGCTTGGGTTTAGGGTTTAGGGTTTAGGGTTTAGGGTTTAGGTTAGGCTGTAGGGTGTGGGGTTCGGAGCAAGAGTTATAGGGCTTGTGTAGAGTTCGCCCAGGTGCTAGTTCGACTTAGGCACCAAGATTCCTGTCGATCTGGCAGACTGTTCGTGTACGTAGCTGTGTCCGAGTGCATCCGTCTCGGCTCGGGGCGTCTGCACATTGAAGCTGTGCGAGCTTGTGAGATAGCCCTGCGTTTAGGTAAGCACGAGATATGTTCAAGTTGGCTTTCTAGAGCAGATAACTGTTTCCAGATACGCACAGACGAGCATGCACAGACACATTCATGCTTTCATTCATAATGTAGTTCATTCACTTGTGTCTCCGTAGGCACATACGCAGTTGCATGCATGCATGCATGCATGCATACACACACACATATATATATATATATACATACAGACATATGCATAGATTAAGTATGCATAATCATGTGTACACATGCATGCATACATGCGCACCCAAAAACTGACTGCACAGGTGTATACATATATACGCAGGTACACACACACACACACATATACCCCCATGTACATTCATGCATGCATACATACAATTTGTACGTAAATACATACACCCGTTTCTGCATGCATGCATGCATGCATGCATGCATGCTGACATGTATGTGCATATGTATGTATGCATGCAAGCAGGGATGTATGTACGCATCTATGTGCGTAGGCAGGCAGGCAGACAGGCAGATAATTATGTATGCTGTCTTGTTGCCTGTACGTTTGAAGGTACATACGTATGTATGTATGGATGTATGCATGTATGTATGCATGTATGTATGCATGCATGCATGCATGTATGTATGTATGTATGTATGTGTGTATGCATTATGTGTGTGCTTGGTTGTATTATGCATGTATGCATGTATGTATGTATGCATGCATGTATATATGTATGTTTGTATCTTATACAGCTCTAAAGCAGACGCATCAGCATTGGCGCGGGTAATCTCCAAGAAGAAGGACCTTAGCGCTCAAAGAGTCGGGAGTAGAGTCTGTTTGTCAAGGCCCGGCTCCTCCAAAGACTGGTTTAGGGTTTAGGGTTTAGGGTTTAGGGTTTTGGGTTTAGGGTTTAGGGTTTAGGGTTTAGGGGCCTTAATTAGAATAGGTTTGGGATAATCATAATAAGGAACCCCCAAAATGGTACTGGTAATTGTTTAGGCCCATACCCTACATTAGGGTTCAGGGTTTACAGAACTAGAAATTCTTGTGGGACACTTTACATGTTCCCCTTATTGGGCCCAAGAGGATCTTATGTAGGGAAGCTGGCGGTTTAGGGTTTAGGGCTCTGTGCAAGTTTTGCAGGGTTGAACAGAGGATCTTTCGTACCTGCTGCCCCAGCTAGCGGTCGAACCCGGCAAAACCCTAAACTCGACACCCCAAGAGTCTACACCAAATTAAACCCTAAACCCTAAACCCTAAACCCTAAACCCTGAAAACCCTAAACCCTAAACCCTAAACCCTAAACCCTAAACCCTAAACCCTAAACCCTAACTCAACTCGACACCCCTAGCGTCTACACCCAAGGATCCTTCTTCGAAGGAGCTTGAGAAGGCGAAGCTGCTTCTAAGGGACTGGGCGAATCTGTCGTCCCTTCTGGTCCTGGCATTTTCCGCATGGGCCTTCACTTACGCGGACGTAGGGCCGCAGTGGGTCCATCATGACGAAGCTCGGCCGAAGCTTATTTCTATAATAAAGAGGCTGCATAAAAACATTTTCAATTTCAGTAATCATGATAGTCGTATAATAAATACCATGAAATAATAAGCACAATCATAATACTGGTGATAGCAATTAGAGTTGTTGGTCCTTGAGCAGCCTGAAGTGTTGCCTTGACTCTGCCGTTGCTTCTGCCCAAGCCCCGCTTGTTTAATGTTGCGTGTGACTTTTGGGCCTAACCTCAGGGGTCATGGATGTGCCAAGCGAACAGCACGTGCAACTTTGCATACATGAATTGACTGGTGTGGCGGCTGCGTGACTGGCCAAGAACCTCAATCAATTAGAGTTTAGCGCAGCTCTCAAAGATTCCCAGGGTCTTTATGAGTTGACACCTCGAAATCCTGCCAACTTAGCGACAGATGGGCGTAGGCGCTTGGCCGCCTCCAGCCCCTTACGGTGTTGTTTGAAGGAAAGGATTTCAGCAGAACACGCCTATACCAACTGCCAAATCGTGAGCGCAAAGTGTCTCGGGTGGTCTCGCCTTATTTTGGAGGCATATGGAGGCGCTGCCTAATTTGTTCGGTGATTCGTTAACGTTTGCAATTCTCAACCCTGGAAGAATTGGGCTCTCCACCATCGCCAATGAAGATATTTTTATGGTGGTGCATTTTTCATATTTGGTCTGTGCTGGTAGAGCGAAATATCCAAATTTGTGTCTTGCGGGAGCGAGATGGCCGCCTGGAAGTTCAGCCTGGAAGTACACTGCCGGCTGGAATTCCGTTCAAGTGACTGGGAGTGCAAACGTCCTACTGGGGAGCAGTTGGGGTCCTGGCAACTGCAACTGAGTTGGAGACGGAAGTCTCATGTATTGAGCAGTTGGGGTCCTCACGCGCAAAGGGGCCGGCTGTCAATTCAGGAGCGACTTATCCTAAGCCAGGAGGTCACCTGGAGACATGGCAGCAAATCTTGCATGAGTACCAGCATCTAGCGACGTGCCACCCGGGTAATTACACGTATCTTGATTGCAGGGGACGCGGTGGTCTGTCACAGCGCAGCTTGTCGTCGCGCACACTGCGGCCAAAGCTCCGTGGACAAAGAAATTGAAAGGCGGATCACGGCTGCGGGCCATGTCTGCTACAAGCCTCCTAAACCCACACATGTAAGCGGCACCACTATTTACTTGGTGCTTGGGGCAGGAGATGTGAAGGTCCCAGTTGAAGTTGTCCAAAAACCTGTGGGTTTGTCTGATCATCATCTGGTTGTGGCCCGATGCCCTGGCTTCGCTTCCTACATCCGTGGGTCGAGTCATGTGGGCACTTTCGTCCGAGTGGCATACTGTTTGCGAGGATGCTAGCTCGGCTTTTGCCTTGGCAGTCTGGGTGATATCTGAAGCCCAGCAAGAGATTGAAGTTTTTGGCCAGAACATGTCGATCAAACGTAAGCGTGCCCGTCTGGATGCAGCAGCCTGGAGTCGCGAAGTTTTCATTTGTGTCCTTGGGCACTGCGCAGGCCTGGTATATGCCAGGAAGGGAGCCCAGAAAGAGCAACTCTGGACGGCAAGTTCCCGCTCTTATGATGAGTATAAGGAGGCTCGACGATGTGTCAATAAGTTCTTGTCACTGCTACCTTCCAACCCGAATGAGAGCAAGAAGTTCCCTTCTTCTTGGTCTAAGAAGGCCGGCGATTTTCATGTCCATCTTGCAGACGAAAACTCTGACCAGTTGCTTTGTAGACAGGAGGCTTTGTTGGAGATCCAGCAGGACTTGATTGATAGGGCAGACAACGACTTCCCACAGTATCCTGAGTCGGCAAAAGCTTTACATGACACCGTGGTTTCAATTCGTCGGCTTGAAGCGCCGGCCCAGGGCATTCCCGGCATCATGGCTGTCCCGACGGTTAACACTGCAGCAAGCACTGCTCAATACAGTTGGGCGGTGCTTGAAGCTGTTTTGGCCAACATCAAGATTAAGAAGCAAAGCGCATATGGACCTTTGGCAGCAGTGCCCCTGCCGCTCGTGCATTAACCTTCGATTTAGTAAACCTGGCAAGGACTCGCGAGCTCACGTCTTCCCCCTGGTGTGTCAGGCGTATTACACTTTTGCGTAAGAAGGGGCCCAGAGTGGTTGTGAAGGTCGTTCACTTCCGGCCTATCCGCATAGCTTCGAATGTCCTCAGCATGCGCTTCGTAGGCCGCCTGGTGAGACACACCATTTTGTGCTACCGGAGAGCCTGTGATCCTGTGCCAACATAACGATGCGTTGCAACGACCCGTCAGTTCTTGAATGAAGGTATCGCGCAGCCCATCTTTTTGCCCTCACACGCCTCTGGTGATTCTGAAATTTTTCTGGAACAATCAACAAATAGGGTTCCTTCACGTGTTTTTTCAATTAATGCAGGTTTAAGGTTTTTTGGGGGTCACACAGCGGGTTGCACATGCTTCAATTCCTTAAACTAAGAACTTTTGAATACGACAGCTACATTAAAAGCTGGGATTCTTTCTGAAACATTCGCATGGTTTGCCCTAAAACCCTGAACCCTAAACGGCTATGAACCCTGAACCCCCCTACGGTTTACATCAGCAGCTGAGGTTCTGGCAGAGATGTCGATGGAACGGACATTCTATCTTGCAGCGGCTGTGTGTTTTTCAGCCTTCCGGCTTTATATGAGTTAAGCGTTGAAGGTTGGAGGGCTTAGCCTTAAGGGTCCATGTACCTAAACACTATCTACTTTGGCCCCAAAGTACCTATATAGGGACCTTTTTTTGGTCAAAGTATATACTGTTTAGGCACATGAGGAGTTACGGGCTCGTTTGTCCAAACGTGTTTCCGTCCCCATCCTTCTTTGTGCCCAACACACTATATGACATCTACTACTATTATCATGATCACTAAAAATAGCATTGTTTTCATTCATCTTTCCTATAGAACTAAGCTTCACCGTCACCAGTGGGCACAGATGAATCTGAGACAGGCCCTGCACTTCAACCACAAAAAACCTACATTGATTGAAGCCGGCCGTCATACGGTAATGCGGAACAGACAGATTACAAAATGATGGTCATAGACCCTAGCCTTGAAACTTTGCAGTCCTTCCACGCTTAAAGGTATTTTGATGATGGCAAACTATGCTCACCCCCTTTGGCTTTAATTCTGAGTCCGGGACTCCTGAATCCTTAAAACAGCTAGTCCCTTCTCTAAACCCCATAAACCTTAAACCCTAATTCCCAAACCCTAAACCTTATAACACCCTAACGTCCTCGCATCGCTTTTCGTGTCCCCCAATCCCTGAATACTTGCGGGATCCTCACAGCTTGCCCTAATTATGAAGTCACATGGTTTAGGGTTTAGGGTTTTGTTTAAGGTGCAGGGTTTAAAGTTTAGGGTGTAGGGTACAGGGTTTAGGGTTGAGGGTTTAGGGTACAGGGGCACGACTGCCTCATGTAGATGCCGAAACAATACTTACGAGTGTTCCATAGGATGTTTAACATATGTTACAGTATAATTCCAAACCCCATTCTGATAAGGCACCGACGTTGGTTTATGGCACTTAGTTGGGGCGGTTGCGTTTGTTTCTCCTACAAATGCGAAAAGACCGTCACCTATGGAAATTTGTCCCCTGCAGTATCCCTTACATGTGGCAACCCTCGTAGCACGTTTATAACAACTTGTATAGCAAGCGCTTGTGGTAGCCATCATCCGTTTGTCTGATGGGTCTGATGGGACCATCGCAGGACGCAGCTGTCAGGGTTAGGATTTAGGAGATCCGGGGTGCAGGTTTTACGGTTTAGGGTTTAGGTTTAGGGTCATGGCAATGACATGGCATTGGCGCCCCGCATGCCGCCACCACCACCCCAACGTCCTACCTCCGAGCATGTCGGTGCATGTGGGTCTGAATGCATCACGGCGAACATCCACAAACGAGCATGGCAGCTTCAGAAAATGACCGACCCCAAGTACTGTACTAGGGTCCTTATTAGTTATTATTCAGCTAGTATTCGCAATCCTGCCGTTGAGACATGCCCTTCTTTTGGTCAATTGAAATCAGGTGGAGATATGTCACTTGCAGTGCCGGGAATCTTCTAACACTCCGAATGGCGCAAAGCAGAGGCATGTTGCATGTTTGGTGCCTTAGAAACCGTGGTTTTCATGTTATGCATGACGCCGTTCTGTACTATTGGAGCCAGAACAACTACGTTTCTATTCCTTGGAGCTCGTTTTGATAGTTGAACCATGATATGCCCCAATTCAAGCCCTCTTTAAATTTTTGCGACCCCGATAGTTCAGGTGTTTTCCTTTGAGCTCATCGCCATTGTCGTGGAGTTCGGAACACCGGGACTTCCACAGGAAGTCTCTACCGATGGTTCCAAGCTTGTGCTGGCGCTGTACGTGGTACCGGGGCTGAGTATGTACCAGTAACCTTTGACGTCTTAGGGGTCTGTATACTGCTACGACGAGGAGAACCCTTCTGGGTCACGGACCTCACTTTAAACTTTAAACCACGGTTTGTTGATTGTTTTGCGAGGCGTGTATATAACCGGCGCATTGAATCAGGTTCTAGTTGTGAACTACCTGATGATGGCAGTCTCTGCCAACGCCTTGGTATTTACAGATGCTTTCGCCTTCGGTGGACCTCGGCCAGTATACACTCTGCGATACCTTGAACGCAGCATAAGTGCCTTGGCACAAGATTTCGTCTATGGTCGGGTCAAACAACAAGTTTGCTTCGGAGTTCATTGCATCCTCTCCCTTTGTTCTCGTCGGCATGTTGACGTCACACATAGAGTTTTCGTTGCTTTCTTGCAGATGGGGATTCGACGAAATCCTGCGTAACTAACTAATTGAAGGAATGCCTGTGTAGCTGAAGTTCCAGCTGAAGCCACCACTTGCAGTAAACAGGCCAGTGTTCCCTCTTGGTGCACACATCAATACCTCTGACACTTAGTGAAACCCTCTACGTACCGTACACCCCTAGACTCCAAGCCCTAAGCCCTGAACTTTAGACCATAAGCCCTATACTTGCCCCAAATGCAGCTGGCAGCTTTGAGAACTTCCCACAACTACGCAACAGACACAGCATCAGCTTCTCCGTCGGCCAGTTTCTTTGAGGGTTCATGTACCCAAATAGTATAGACTCTGGCCCGAAAGTACCTGGGATTGCTTTAAGGCCAAAGAACGTATTGTATGAGTACATGTGAGCTTATCGTAGCAACCACTCCATTCCTGCGTGTCGCTCTCTCTCTCTCTCTCTGTCCTCTCCTGTATCTTTTTTGTTGATTGATCTCTCTCGCTCTCGCTCGCTCTGTCGCTCTTTCTCTCTCTATCTCTCTTTCTCGACGTCTCGCTACACTCTACACCAAAATCTCTGCCGTCCGGGCGCCTGAGACGGCTCGCAGTTCTGACAGGTTGTGCCAGCAAGAGGAAAGTGTCCCTGCGGTGATACATTCAGCGAAGCAACTGCTACCGCCTGTGTTCCCGTTGAACCCACCCAAGAACAGACATATGACATACACAGCCGATGGAGATAGGTAGACAAAAAGCTTCGCAAGCATACATATTGTGACCGTCTCGGTACATATTTGGTTTTAGTCACTGCTGTGATTTGGAGCAAGAGTGCCGATATCAAGAGAGCCCAATACCCCTTAATTAAGGAATATATTTGAAACCACAATATGAAGGCCCCTGTAATTTCAGGTATATCCCTTAACTAAGAGGTATTGGGCTCTCTAGGTAACACCTGTAGCTCCGTGTGAGACGGGGCGCGGTGATTTTTCGACCCTAGACCTCAAACCCTAAACCCTAAACCCCTAAACTTTATAAACCCTAAACCCCTAAACATTAAACCCTAAACCCTAAAACCTAAACCCCTAAACTTTAAAGCCTAAACCCCCTATAAACCCTAAACCCCTAAACTCTAAACCCTATAGACCCCTAAACCCTAAACCCCTATAAACCCTAAACCTCTAAGCTCTAAACCCAACAGACCCCTAAACCCTAAACCCCTAGAAACCCTAAACCCCTAAACTCTAAACCCAACAGACCCCTAAACCCTAAACCACTAGAAACCCTAAACCCCTAAACTCTAAACCCAACAGACCCCTAAACCCTAAACCCCTAGAAACCCTAAACCCCTAAACTCTAAACCCAACAGACCCCTAAACCCTAGACCCCTAGAAACCCTAAACCCCTAAACTCTAAACCCAACAGACCCCTAAACCCTAAACCCCTATAAACCCTAAACCCCTAAACTCTAAACCCCTATAGACCCCTAAATATCCTAAACCCCTAAACTCTAAACCCCCATTGAACCCTAAAAACCCTAAACCCCTAAACTCTAAAC
>CAJNDV010006513.1:9633-27113 GCA_905221635.1 Symbiodinium sp. CCMP2456 | reverse complement strand
CCTCACTCTGAGCTCTGAACCCCAAACCCTACAGCCCACGGTTTGGGGGCTTTAGGGATTTTAGGGTTTAGGGTTTTAGGGTTTAGGGTTCAGGGTTTTAGGGTTTAGGGGTTTAGTGGTTTTGGGTTTTGGGGTTTTGGGGTTTTGGTTTTTGGTTTTTGGGTTTTGGGTTTTGGGTTTTGGGTTTAGGGTTTAGGGGTTTAGGGGTTTAGGGGTTTAGGGTTTAGGGTGTCTACATGCACGCGCAGATACATGCACATGCATACATATACCAACTGTGTAACTGGCTGGCGTTTTGTTTGACTGGAAGAGCAACCCCAAGGCTCGTGGTTTCCTTGTTACAACCCCTAAACCCTAACTCAAAAAAATCCCTAAACCCTAAACCCTAAATCAAAAAAACCTTTTAAACCCTAATCCCGTAAACCCTAAACCCCAAACCCAAAAAAAAAGATAGCCCAAGTCGAGGCCCGCCCAAGGTTGGAGCTTGCCAAAGGCCCGCTCTCTCTCCCTCTCTCTCTGTCTCTCTTCCTGGTCATGGCTGTCTCTTAGGAAAACTTCAAAGCCTTTAACGCCCCTAAGATACCGAAAAAACTCACAACACAGGCCAAGCTAGACTCAGCGGACGACTTCGATCGCTTGGCGGAGGCCTTTCTCAAGCCCCTAAGGAAATGATTATGCTTCTATAGAGTGAAAGTGTTTGTACTAATTTGCAAGGGTTTTCGGTAATATAGGGGCCTCCATAATTAGCGATGGTGTTCCCCAGGCTTCCGTACTAGAACAGCAGTGTAAGAAACCCCAAAACCAAAGTGTAATTATCAGGGCCCTTGAACCAACCTTGGAATTTGAAATTTGGGGATCTTGGGAAAGGCTTGCTTCAATGTTCAGGGCTGCTTCAGAAGCTGAAGCTTGCAAAAGAAGTTGAAGTTACTGAAAACGATTCGTTCCTGTTCAAGATGAAAAGGTTTCATTCCTGTATCACTACACCCCATAGCGAGCACTTGAGCTTCCTGCCGTGAAGCTGTTATGTTTTTTCCTGGACAAAACTCTAAGCATTTTGACGCCTAAGCCAAAAGGTCCGCCATCGTAGGGTGTAGGGCTTAGGGTTTCGGGTTTAGGGTTTCTAAGTTTAGGGTTTAGGATTTCGGGTTCAGTGTTGTTTAGGAAACCCTAAAACCTAAACCCTAAACCCTAAACCCTAAGCCTTGGTCTGACCTCGTCCGAAGAGGCACTGGACGAGAAGCTTCGGCTACGTCGCGACGTCCAGGCCCGTGGGTGCAGCCCAATACCCCTTAATTAAGGAATACACAGGGGTGCTAGGGTTTAGGGTTTAGGGTTTAGGGTGTAGGGTGTAGGGTTTAGGGGTTTAGAGGCTAGGGTTTAGGGTTTAGGGTTTAGGGTAGGAATATACCTTAAATGATAAGGGGCCTTAGTATTAGAGTTTAAGGCATATTCCTTAATTAAGGAATAGACCTTAAATCATAGGGACCTTAACATTATGGTTTCAGGCATATTCCTTAGTTAAGGGGTATTGGGCTCTCTGGGCATACGGGATTCAACAAAGGGGTCTGGCCTAAACAAGGGCTTTGTAGAGGCATTATGGGTTTGATCCGCTTTCTAAAATTTTTCTCCTAAACCCTAAACCCTAAACCCTTTGTTCATGGTTCAATGGGTTTTCCTGGGGCCTGAATACTTGCTCGCACTATCGCCTCCGGCCCTATATCCCCAAACTCTAAACACCCTAAACCCTAAACCGCACCATGATAAACTCCAAAGAATTATTCTAGTCATTATGGCCCTTAGATGAGGATGGAATCTTATCCTTAAGTTTCAGTAGGGGACCCATGTATGCTTGGTAACCCAAACCCTTAAGACCTAAACCCTGAGCTAAATAACCTAGACCCCTAAACCCGAAACCCTAAAACTACTGTTGATGAATGTTGATGATATAAATCCTGCATTACCCTAAGGACCTTAGACTAGGGGCCTGATCTTCGGCTTTCATGTGCCCACGGTGAGCTCCGAAATGATGCATTTCCGACAGAGGGACGGAGGGAGGGTTTAGGGTTTAGGGTTTAGGTTTTAGGAGGCAGGGAGAGAGAGAGGGAGAGAGCTTTGTGTCATGAAGTACCAAGACCATAAAATCAGCTTCGCAGCGACTGTGTGCAGAGTGGTATGTATCGGTTTACTCTTCCTACAGGTAGGAAGACTGAATAACTTAGTAGTAGTATCCCCTGATATTTGGTCCCTGTACCATGTTACATGTATGCTAATTTGCACCGAAGCCGCACTGAATTTCTCAAGGCCCATGTACAGCAGTTTCGGATTTAAGGTTCAGAGCTTTATTTCCTGAGGAGGCCAGTTGTATACAACATAAACCCACGGATTATTCAATGGCTAAAAGATAGGGTCTCATTTTGTTAGAATAGGGCTTGAGCGGTATGTTAGCTACAGCATCAGACAGGAGCGATGAGAGGCATATCGCATTTGGGGTTGATGCTGTTTAGCATTGATTTGTGAGGTTTAGGGCTTGGTGCTGCTATCCAGTTCCAGCTCGTGCAACTCAGTCGTTTGGGGGTGTCCTCTCGCAGCAGCGCTGTTGGACCCAACAGGTAAGAACAACATGCAGACCTGCGACGAGGGGTTCCGGATTTAGGGGATCAGGCGCTGATACACGAATATTCTGGCTTTGGCGAACTTCACCGCAAAGGTGTGCAAAGCGATATGCACATGTAGTTGTTGCTGTGGGTGGCCACAGTGTGCTGTAGCAACGTTAGTGGCCATCATTTTGTTATTAAATTCCTCTCTGAGGACTTTAGGAGGGACCCCGAATAGGGACCCTTAATCCCATCACCTTAAATAACCATTGTACAGTCCTTATATACCCGGCCTTATATAGCCGGGTAGTCTCCATCCCTTAGATCCCCATGTTCCAAAGACAAGCTCCTGCCTAAACCTTCTGGAGACGCATTCGAGGCGCCGGACGGCAGATGGCGCCTTCGTCGAGGGTGGCTCACCAAAGGATGTGTGTAATATGCTAAGACCTGTAAACTGTTATGAAAGATTACACTAAAATATTAAATAATATAATATTCGTGTAAGACAATACAGTACAATAGAACAAAATCATATCAAAAGAACTAATGTCGAGTGTCAAAGCACACGGTATCACAATATACTGTATCACGTTTTGTTATAGTGTGTCATAGGGTAACATATTATACTGCAGTAGTTTATAACATATTGTGTGACATGACAGTATGTACTACATCATGTTCCATTACATTAAAGTATGACCTGTGTTATTTCCTATGTTTTCATTATGTTGTATCATCTTAGAGTGTACTCTATTCTGTCATCTTATATTCTAGTATATTATGTTACAGTATATCATTTCACGCCATGATATGCTGTGGGATATGATTTAATGCCACATTACGTGAAATCTGTCATCTTGTAATGTACTAAATTACGCTTTTTTCATCGTTTATTGCCAGAGTTTTATAGTGTGTTTTAGTCAGCTACATTACACTGTATCATGTTTCGGTATATCATATCATGCTATGTTACAGTATGGTACAGTACATTATGATGCGTTAATACACATAATATTGTATGGTTGCATATTTTTATTTCGTATATATATATATATATACATTTGTTATGTTGAATTTCACATTTTTACACATTTCACCTCATAGTATAGATGTCGCGCTTGGTTTGTTATTATGTTATGGTATAGCATTTCAAGTTGTATGGAACTTCGATGTTATGTTGCAAGACTTTGCAAACTATCAAATTACAGTATGTTGTGTATTTTGTATAGTTCCTTACGTGGCACCACCTCATATCATGAGGTTTCAGGACACGTAATACAATACAGTTCGACGAGATGTAGTAAGTAACAAGCATGTATTTAGCCTGGTAGACGGTGATCTCCAAAATGCAGGGTAGGATGGGACAGTGAGATAACATAACATGAGACATCTGTGATAGATCACATACCCGTATGTATATACATATATATATATATGTATATATGCATTCATTTATTTGCATGTACATATACATGTGTATATATATATATATATATGTATATATCCAGCATTTACCCCCCTCCCCCCCAGCTGACTCCTTGATACCGCGCTTACGACCGAGGCAGCAGCTTCTTCGCGAGGCCCACCCGCCCTCCATGCCCACGCTCTGCTCGAATCCCAAACTCCACGGTTAATAAGGGGTTGAGGGTTTAGGGTTTAGGGATTTGGGGTTTGGGGTTTAGGGTTTAGGGTTCAGGGGTTGAGGGTTCAGGGTTTAGATTTAATGGTGCGGGATTGAGGTTTAAGCCTCAAGGTCTAGTTCCTTCGTCGGCCCGAATAACTAAAGATGGTCTTGGAGGGAGCCCGAGCCTAGTCCTCGAAACATCAGTGGCCCAGGGGTTTCTTAATCAGGTGCTAAACCCTAAACCCTACACCCTAAACCCTAAACCCTACACCCTAAACCCTAAACCCTAAACCCACATTTGCGGGGACCCCAAGGCTCTGCTCGGGAGCCCCCGAACTGCAGCCCAGGTCCAAGCTGTAGACTCCAATATCCCTTAACTAAGGAATATGGGTGGTTGTCAAAATTATGGTCCCTTTTCGGGTCCTTATTATAATACGGCACCTATTATTTAGGGTACCCCAAAAGGGACCATAATTTTGACAACTACCCATATACCTTTCATCTTCTTATGCTTCCCACTATAATATAAGGTATAACTCCTTAAGGGTAGGAGCCTGAATAACTACCAATACTACGATTGATATAAGCCCTGCATGCCCCAGAATAAGGAATATACCATAATCCCAATAGTTTAGGTAATGCAGGATTTATATCATCAACAGTATTCAAGGGGGTTCCTTGTTATAAGTCTGGTATAATGGGCCCAAGACTCGATTCTAATTATCATGGCCCCTATCGTAGCTTCCAGCAGTCTCGATTGTGACCCCGGTACGCGCGTCGAAAGGCAGGTAAAGGCTCAGAGAATGCACGCCCTAAATCCCTAAACGGTTTAGGGGTTTAGCGTTTAGGGTTTAGGGGTTTAGGGGTTTAGGGCTTAGGGCCTAAACCCTATAAGCCTTAAACCCCTAGACCCTAAACCCCTAAACCCAGAAAAAGAATCTCCAGCGCGTCTTGGCATCACAGCATGCAGGTTGATAGCTACATGTGCATTCGCTTATAGGCTAGAAGTAGACACTTCAAGTGGTTAGTTCTCCCAACCCAGGCTTCCTGCTAAGGTCCTCTTAACAGGGGTGCCGTAGTGTCTGAGGGATCCCTAGGCCCTAAAGGGTTTAGGGTTTAGGGTTTAGGGTTTAGGGTTTAGGGTTTAGGGTTTAGGGCCCTAAACCCTAAGCCGTATTATCTTAGGGATCCAGACGCTGACGTTAAGTTTAGAGACCTGGCCCAAGTAGTGAGCCGAATCCTGATCTCGCATCCGAGAGAGAAGACCCTCGACTCGCAGGGTTTCGGGTTTTAGGGTTTAGGGCTTTAGGGTATACCCTAAACCCTAAACCCTAAACCCTGGGTTTGGGGTCTAGGTTTTTGGGGTTTAGGGTTTAGGGTTCTGCACCCTCAGCCCGCCGAGCCTCGACCCCCCAAAACGGCCCTGAGCTCTCTGCAGACCGATGCCCTTGGGCTCCACCTTAAGCCTTACCCCGTAGCCCGAAAATCCCAAAGACAAAACACCCCTAAGCTCTAAGACATACACCCAAAACTCAACTGCAGAACCCTAAGCCCGACGCCCGAACCCTAAACCCTAAACCCCAAACAAAAAGACGCTAGCACATTCTCGGTCTTCGCTTCTTGTGCCTTGCAGCGCCATGGCCGAAGAAGGGAAGGCTCACAGACGATTCGCAGACGTGACCCTATTTTACGGCTTTGGGCTTGAGGTTTAGAGTTTAGGATGTTTTAGGGCGCAGGGTATAGGGTTTCGTTACATTTAAGGTCTAGCGTTAAGGTTGGACGCTGGCCCGAAAGAGTGGGATCTGTAGTCAAGGCACCCCAAAATCAAGACACCCCAATATAGAGGTCTAACTAACTCGTGGTAGTCTCCCTAAACCTTAAAACCCAGAACCCTAAACGCTCCCCTCAAACTATGTGCACCCCCAAAGCCCGATCCCAATTACGAGGGCTCCTTTGTTACATGAAGGGGTCAAGTGCCTTGCTGATCGATGGGGCGGGGGCGGGAGGTTATAGAGTTTCGTAATGGGGGGTGTCCAAAAGTTTTTGAGTGTTGAAAAACTAGTAACTAGGGGGACGATCCAGGGACTTGGTAGTAAGGAGGCAATGAGTAACTCGGGTGATAAGCTAGAAGCAGGCATAGTATCCAAGCCGGGTTTGCCTGCAGGTTCAGGGATATTATTGGTGGGTACTACAGCCCTTCATAGTTAGACCTGGCACCTGTGCATGGCACAAATGGATTCCGAGGGGTCAGGCTTCCAACCACCAGGCTCGCAACCCTTCTGCCCTTTTCCCTTAAACCCTAAACCATTTTGCCCTTAACCCTAAACCCCTAAATCCCTAAACCCTAAACCCTAAACCCCTGAACCCCTAAATCCCTAAATCCCTAAACCCCCAAACCCCTAAACCCTAAACCATACCACCCTTAAAGCCTTCAAGCCTTTGGCCCCAGACCGGATTCAGGGTTGAGGCGTTGTTGCAGGCACCAAGTTGCTCCGAAACTCTGTCGTCTTGGGCCCATGAAGCCCCAAGTCGGGAGCTCATGTCTTACTTGGACCCCAAATAACCGACATTTTTAGGGCTCCTGATTATAGTTTGTTGATATAAGTCCTGAAAAGGTAGGCTCTTCGGGTTTGAGGTAAGGCCTAAGGGCTGTTTGAAGGGTCATGGGACTTAGGAAGTATGGTGAGCAGTACCTTAATTGGGGTTATAAGTAATTTTATGTACAGTTACCCTGGAAAAACCTTACTTGCCAAGCCCCGTGAGTCTTTCAGTACGCCGTCAGGAAGTGGTGATTTGTGGCGGCGGCATTGTCGGCTGCGCCACAGCGTACTTCCTCACCCTCAAGGTTCCGCACGGCTTTAAGGCCCTATGTCCGCTGAACCACCCGAAGCCCTACAACCCCCCCCCCCCAAAAAAAAACCATGCCCGAGAACATTATCATTAAACCCTGACCCCAAAATATTGGGCCTTGGGGGTGTGAAGAAGCTGCCATTCTGATAAGACTTGCAGCCGTCATGCATACTTGGTTTTTGCAGGAGGGGCCATTAGGAAGCCAAGCAAGAGGCCTATGTACCCCACGGCTATTGTCAATGGGAACAGGTGTTTCGATGAACCGTCACTTGAAGGGTGTCATGGGGTTCAGCAGATTGATTATTAAACTTGGGTCATGGGGTCTAGGGTTTAGGCTTAGGGCCTAGGGCTTTGGGTTCAGGTTCACGCGGTTACATGTGACCTACTAGGGGAACTACGTCGAACCTACTTACTATGGCATGAACATTTACCTTGCTCTGGCCTCTGACTCCAAAGTATCAGTTGAGCCCTAAACCCTAGCACACCTGACGACTTGTCCTTCTTGTGGAAGGCTTAGGCTGCAGAGGAGCCTACAGCTACAGCCCAGATGTGGGCATTATGGCTCCTCCATCGCGAACTGAAGATTTTAAGCCTCAAACACTAAACCCAAAGCCCTAAAGGGCTTGAACCCAAAGCCCTAAACCCTAAGGGGCTAAACCCAAAGCCCTGCTTAGAGGCCTGAGGCCGTCTGTGCCCTGTGCGGCTTCTAGCCGCCTGAAGTAGCCAAGAACCGTCTCTTCATTTCCCATAGACATACGGGTAGTTCTGCAAACTCGGGTCCCTTTTTGGGTCTCCAACATAGTACGTCACCCTTATAAAAAGGACCCTACAAGAACACCTAATTTAGAGAACTACCCATACAGAGGTCATAAAGGCTCCTTCCACCCTGAACTCTAAGCCCTGGAATCCCCAAGCCCTAAGCCCCTAAACCCTTATGCAAGGGTCTCCGCCCCGTGCTCATCGAGCGTGCTGCAGTCGCGGCGGCCGCTTCGGGGCATGCTGGCGGCTTCCTCGCCCGAGGTGGGAAGAAGGTTTAGGGTATAGGGTTTAGGGTTTAGGGACATCCTTGCTGTTGGGTACTGGAAACGTTGGTTTAGTGTTGTAGGGTTCCAGGGTTGCGGGCTTTTTCACTGGTGCGGTAGATCCCCGAGAGTACCGTCTTGGCGGATACATTGTACATCAGTGCTGTCGCTCCGATTTCGTGCAAGCATTTCGAGTGTGAGCCTGGTTGATACGAAGGGTTTAGGGTTTGGGGTTTAGGGTTTCGAAGCTTTGTGAATGCTTTGAGACGTACAGCAGCCTGTGCAAAAGTAGTTCCAAGCCCTGGGCAGCTTTCAAACTGGTCAAGGCCGTGCAACGCATGAAAGTTCCTTTACAGAGACTCGGTCAGAAGGGTTCCTCGTTAGGTCAAAGGCCTTGAAAGTTTTTTTTGCAAGACGTACGCCTCGCATACCCTTGGTTCAGCTTGCTCGCCAACTCGTTGGGTTTCCTGTTCTTTACTATACAGATCCCTCAGCACTTTCGCACGCTGTTTTCAGGCACGAACTGATTAGATTGAAACTTGCTCGGATGGGCGTGGGACTTCGGGCAAGGAGTTGCATGTGTGGGGTCTGAGGGTCGGAAAACTCGGGCTGGGTCGCGGTGCGCTGCTGATCAAGGCATCAGACATAATCTGGGCAGGCAGTTCAGTAAAACCTGAAAAGCAGAATGCGCTAAACCCTGAACATGAAGAACCAACAACTCTAAGCCCTAAACCCTAAACCCTAAACCCTAGACCCTAAACCCTGAACCCTAAACCCTGAACCCTAAACCCTTAAACTAAACCCATCGAGCCCGAAGACCTTCAGTACAAGCCGCATGTTCGCCTGCAGGCGTTTAGACTCGAAGTGACCGTCTCCCCAAGAAGAAGTCAACCGCCTGCATCTGGGAAAGAAGCTAAGAAGCTTGTAAATCTCCAACCCCCAGAACCAGAAACACTAAATGACTAATTTCATAGCTGTAGATATTGTTTATAATTGCTACTGTTCTTATTGTGGTTATTGATGCTATGATTCCGAATATTATTGTTCATACCGACATGTAGGTTTTCGGAGTCGGAAAAGCCAGGTTGGGGCTCGGGCGCCACTGAGGTCCGGGTAGTGGATGCGACAACTTCGTTTCAGTGAGTTCAGTGGCCCTGACATGTCAAGACTATTGTCTAGGAAATCTATTGCCGACATGCAAGACCTTCTTGCCTATGTTATGGAACATTAGGGTTTAGGGTTTAGGGCTTAGGGTTCAAGAAGTTCAGGGTTTAGGTAGCGAGATGTTGCAGACCCGCGGCTTTCCTCGGGTGTGCAAGCATGCTCAGGGTTGAGAAGTTCTGGAGTTTTTCTACACAGTTTGGGGGGGGTTAGGGTTTAGGGTTTAGGGTTGGGGGGACAGGATCGTAAGATGCCGCCTGTCCGTAAGAGGCTGAGGGCATTTCGGCGATTCGTGGTTGACAGAGCATCCTCAAGCCATGTTGTTGCCAATCGCAAGTTGCACGCATAGATGTAGCTGGACATGCCCCACATAGATCATGCTCAGCTCATGTTAATGTTTAGGAGGGACCTGGAAGCTCAGATCGCAAAAGGTGAGCAGGTATCCAGGTCCAAAGGCTCCACATGCAACATATAGAAAGGTTCCTTTAAGGGCCACCCGACATGGGGATAAAGAAATTAGAATGGAGCTCGTGACTCCAAACTTTCAAGCTTATCCTGCGCGATAAGGTTGAGACCCAGAACCAATTCACTAAGCCCTAAACTCTCAACTTCAAAACCCCTGCACCCCCAAAAACCCTAAACCGGTAAACCGCTGAACTCCCGAAACCTTGAACTCTCAACTCCCCAAGGTTTGAAACGCCCGAAACCCTGAAACCCTGAAGCCTAAACCCTAAACCCTGAACCCTGAACCCTAAACTCCATAATCGTCCAGGCGCTACACCATCAAGGGTTCGACCTTCATGAGAAGCTGGCCAAGGCCCCTTTGCAGCTCCAGCCAGAAAGCTATCTCTGGAGGATCATGTGGTCCTAAAAGGGATCCATAAAGGTTCCAGGTTGCTTATAGGGTTTAGGGTTTAGGGTTTAGGGATCCATAAAGGCTCCTTATAGGGATCCTTCAAGGGATCTATAAGGGTTCTATCAGGAGGGTCATGGAACTTAGTAAGTATGGATACAAGCACGTGATAATTGGGGTTTTCAAGCAGTTACCGGTCTAGTTCTCCTGGGAATGACCCTATAGTTACTTAGCCCCACAATCCTTTAAGTATAATGGTCTTGGAGAGGCTCCTCTAGGCTTGGCCCAGGTGAGATTCGGATTTAGGGCTCACGGATTAGAGACACGGGTCTAGGTCGTAGGGGACTACCTATTTTATTCCTTAGGGTTAGTATAACTATACTATGAAGGAGCCCAGAATCCTATTCTAATGATTAAGGCCCTTGCATTAGGTTGTAGGGTTGGGGAGGTGGGACTTTGCTCTAGGGATGGTGGCTTATTGACCAGACCTCATGGTTTAGGGTGCAGGGCTGTTTGGTGTAGAGTGTACATAGGATTTAGGGTTACTCTAGGCCGTGCTTCGGCGCGTTGAACTCTAAGACCCAAGGTTTTGTGAACTGGGCATACACTTTGAGTGCGGGAGTAGCTGAGATTCATGGCGTCGCACTGTCGTCCGCAGCACAACATGTTCAGAAGGGTTTCAGTCCCTCTCTTTCAACCCGCCGGTACATGTGCCTAGTTCCAGTGTGCGCGGCCCTGAACAAAAGCCCCAAAGCCTAAACCCTAAACCATGGCCATGTCGGCTCAAGAAGGTTCCAGCATAGATTGGACCTCGTCCAGGTCGCCGAGGCTACCCCAAAAAGGCATTTGCCAGGTGCCGCAGCGGAATCAGAGAACTGGTTCATCGGAGGACCCGCGTAGCTTCAGAACGCTTCGGACGACGACGAGTAAGGCTGCTCCCTGCACAGTGGCGTCCGCGCAGGGCGGTGGGCAGCCAAAAAGCCGCACGCCAAGAGGTTCGAATGAGGCATGCAGCGGCAACGGCGAGGACTTCTGTTGTGGTTCTTCCGGCATTTGGGAAGTGAACGAAGCCGAAGAAGAACTTCTGAAGGTCGAGAAGGCCAAGGCAAAAACATAAGGTTTCAGCAGGAATGGCCCGGCCCCTCGCCCCCGGCGTCCTAGCGGACTTTTGTGAGCCATGTCGGAGGCTGGGCTCTGGAGTCAAAAATGAGGGCGGCGCTGGAGGCACGCCGACCTGCCCCCGGCGAGCCGAAATCACTGTCAGAGATGGCTATCGACGACATCGAAATGCGCGACATGAAGCGTGACATTCGATCAGGAGCTTCGCGCTGCCTTCGATGCTTTGCCATGCTCGAAGGCCGAAGTGACAGCTGCAGACGCCATGCACGGCTCTGGGAGAGGCATGGGGTGTGACAACGGCGACAACCAATGGGGTGTGACAACGGTGACAACCATAAAGGTGGCAATCTGCGATCCGGCTCGCCGCGACGTAAAAGTGCTGCTGCATGCTCTCGCGTGGCTCAGCTTCACCGACACCTGATGTCTGGGGTAGCTGGATATCAACTTCTTGGGGCGATGCAAGGGGCAGGGCCGCAACGATGCATTCCTATGCAGAGCAGAGCGCACTTACGGGCACCACGCAAGGAAACCAGGGTGGTGCCGTCGGGGAGGCCCGTCCCTTAACGGATCGTCCTTGTGATGCTCCTGTGCAGCTAGATGTAGGACTTGAGAGCGATGTTGCGCATGGGCCGCGCAAGGACTGCCTATCACTTGAGGAGTTGAACCGGCTCTATCAGCAATGGACGCATGGGAGCCTTCCTTCCAAAAAAGTGGCTCGCCGCTGGGGAATCCTCTATGTTGGGCTTGCAAGTTCGACAAGTTGCATATTCTGATGGTGTGCTGTGGTATGCGGCGACACATATCGAAGACGGAGGTCATCGGAAGAAAGTCGTGCAAGTGCTATGTCATCGGAGGTGAATGATGGACGGCAACCTGTTGAAAAATGCGGCCGAATGGGGGCCGAAGGGTATGGGTTTTCTGGGTGGCTTTGGTGTCATGCTCTCCTGGCCAATGCGGCCTTGCTTGGGTCTACATGAGGGCGACAGCAAAAAAAGGGTCAACAAATTCTTAAACCTTTGCCGAAACCTAAACGAACCAGGAGTTGGATGTTCAAAGCTTCCGGCGACTGCCCACGCTGTACCCGGGCTGCATTGACTTGTTTGGTGGGTTTAGGCTTTTTGGGTTTTGTGATCTTGCGACCACTGACATCTTCAATGCCAAAGCTGCCACCTTGCCTGCAAAATTACGAGAATCACCTCTAATGTTCCAAATCTGGTCCTTAAGGCCCTTATAAAGCTTAGTCGAACGGTTCTGCGGCTACACCCCAACGCCCTGCTTCGAGGAATTACTAAGGCCCCGACATCATGTTCACAATGCCCTGAGATCATCGAATCTCCAGAGATATGGTCCGAGGTCGGTGGGGGGGCGCAAGCGCAAGCCCTCCCCTCAGCAGCTGCAGTTTGATCGAGGTTGTTGGTTTGGGGTTCCGGGTTTCTGGATTTCGCATTTAAGGGTTAAGAGTTAGGGTTTGTGGTTAATGGGAGTAAGAGTGAGCCTACGGGCGTTTAGGAGTCAGGGTTGAAGGATTTAGGGTTTTCTGTGTTTCAGGTTGAAAGTTGAAACGGTTTCGAGATGTGTGATCAAACAACAAGTTCCCTCGAAGCCATCTATTTCACGAGCTACGAGCTACCCGGCTAATCCAAGGTAAGCAGGGTCCAAGAGTTTCAGGGATGTAAAGATCCCAAGGTTCATGCAAACTTCTGATTAATGAACCGCTCCCTAGCATCAGCAGTATCCCTATTCTAGTCTTTCTTAGGAGAGCGGGGCTTTTTCAAGGGCTAGGGTTTGGAGGTCTAGGGTTTGAGGAGGACTGCCAACACCCGATTAATTAAACAAACTCCGGACATAGGTACTATAGTGGGGGCCTTGAAGAAAGGGCGGTGTAAAGATCACGGGTCTTCAATAAGGGTCTGGTTTGAAGGTTTAGCATGGGGCCCAGGAAAACCCATAATCCCATCCAAATGCTGAGCCTAACCCTAAACCTCAAACCTTGATCCTGCCGTCCCTGAACTCCAAAGCCCCCCAGAGGCCTAAGACAGCACGAGGCCTCAATCATTGAGGTGCCTAAAACCGACAAAACGCTGAACAGGCCTTTTAGAACCCTTGCTGCTATAGGTTCCCGGTAGTACCCTTTTACCCTTTTTCGTTTTGGGCTCCTTTATTAAAACCAAATAGTAGGAAAAAGGGTACCCTTATTATTAAGGGCCTACTGGGGAACCTAAACCCTAAACCCTAAAGCTTCATCTGCAAAAACCCAGGGTCGGGGAGCGCTTCCCTTGGGTGGACTTGGCCGGCTCCGAGCTCATGGATGAGGAGCTTGTTTCAGGGTTTAGGGTTTAGGGGTTTAGGGTTTAGGGTAAAGGGGTCAAGCTTTAAGGTTTCGGATTTAGGGTTAAGGGTGCAGGGGTTCAGGTCAGGTTGAAGTGGAGCGTGTTTTCGGGCCTTGGGTGTTGATTGGGTTTTTCTGTTGCTTGGGTTTGAGTCCTCAGGGTTTGTTGAAGGCTTCGGGTTGGGGTTTGGGGTTGAGACGTGTTGGTTGAGCCGGTAGGATTTCGGATTTCGGTCTATTGTAGGGGCCTTAATAATTAGAATAGGGTTTGGGGTATATTATATCTAATAAGGACCCCCCAAAACCCCGTTCGAATTATTAAGGCCCCTACATGAATCCAAGTTTCAGGTTCCGGGTTTGCTTTTGAGGCCTCTGGCGCTTGAGCTTGGGTTGCGCTCTTCTGCTGCGTGTTCAAGGCTTCTTGTTCTAGGGCTCCCAAAGGCTCCATGTAACATATGGTAAATACTTAGGCCTTAAAGGGGTCCTTATATAGGTACTTTCAGGCCTAGGTATCTACTATATGGGTGCATGGAGCCTAAAAGGCTGATCAAGTTTTAGGGTGTAGGGGAGTTTAGGGCTGAATCGAGGAAACTGCTGGAACCACACCGAGTCATGAATCCTACATTCCAAGGAAGCCTTTCAGTAGACCCGAAAAACGCAGTAGAACTCCAATACAGCCATGCTTCAAGCCTTCCACCCGCAAAACATTTCAAAACCAAAGATCTGAAGTCCTAGCTTACGCATTCCTTCACATCCTGGGTGAGCTTTTGCGATATTTCAGATTTTCCCTCTTTGTGCCTAAGAGGGTCTTGTTCACGAACATTTGTCAAGGGCTTCAAAAGACCAACTATGCTTGACTGTATTCTTGGCCAATCGCAGCGTGTGCGCGCCGACGCACTCTAAACCCTATACACCAAACCCTAAACTCTAAACCTCACACCCAAAACCCACAGACTCACGCCGAAGAACCCTGCACTCGCCAGCCCAAGCCTACACCACCCTAGAGCCTCTAGGGTTATGAGGCTTATGAGACAAGGCCTCTATATGCGATCCTAAGATGCACTTTAAAGGATTTGGTCCCCACGTCCACAGGATTCTGCATGTTTCTCAACCAAACTCACCCTTGAACATGATTAGTTCCAGCGTCCTTCCCTGCACTAAACCTTAAACCCTCAACCCAGAACCCTAGACCTTAGGCCCTGAGCTCTAAATTGCAGCATAGTCCGTGCTTCAGCCCCAGCTGATCTGGAAGGAGACAGCGCAGGCGGGGCCTTGCGAAGTGGGAGCTCAGAGCCTTACAGCCCTCAAGCCCGAAACGCCAAAGAGGGTTTAGGGTTTAGGGTTTAGGGTTCAGGGTTTTGGGTTTAGGGTTTAGGGTTTAGGCCCTAAACCCGAAATCCATGCAACCCATGAACTCCTAAATCCCCAGAACCCTAAAGTGCCCTGAATCCATGCAACCCATGAACTCCCGAACTCCTAAATCCCCGCACCCCCCCAAAATCCCCAAAACACCGAACCCCGCCAGATCCAATGGTCCTAAGCCCAGCCCAGGAGAGCCTGACACCTCTTTGCCCAAAGCTTCCGGAAACAAGTAGGCAACATTGGGTTTAGGGTTTAGGGTTTAGGGTTCCGGAAACAAGTAAGCAACATTGGGGCTGCATATATGAGTATCCCCCTGTGTTGCCCCTATATCAATATGCTATACCACCGCCTGCCCTCCACCCAATAAACTTTCGCCTCGGTTTGGAAGCCCAGACGTGCACAGAAGATCAAGGTGCAACAGTAATGCCTATTGTAGCTATGGTCTCCATTGTAGTTCCTTTATTTGGTTAACCAAATTTATATTATAGAATTTTAACTATAAAATTGGTTTACCAAAAAAAGAACTACAATGGAGACTATAGGTAGCCCGGTCCAGAACAGATCACGACGGCTGTCGGTTTTCTCACAGGTGCTTTCGGGCTTTCAGGCCTAGACTCATACGTGTACTATAGAAGCCTAAATAATTACCCATAGTATTCCCTAGGTTTCCTTATTATCATTCTGCCATAAAGGAGCCCAAAACCCCGTTCTATTTTTTAAGCTAGAACCTGCATAGTACCCATAATAGAAACCGAAACCCTTGTAGGACCCTTTAAGGAACCCCAGATGCTACGTCTTAGGGCCCCTATATTAATTTGGGGGTTTCCGAAAATAGGGGACCCTATTATAGTACCCTAAACAGTAGGATAGTAGGATCCTTACTATAAGGACCCCAAAATAAGGTACCCCCTTACTTTCGGAAACTCCCATTTGGTAAGTCTGGCAGCATCTCCCTGGCGTGACTCTAAGATCGAGGCTCAAGCACGAGGGAGAAGCCCTGCATGCGCAAGATGATCATGAACGTGACGGTAGTCTAGGGTTCAGGGGTTTAGCGGTTTTGGGATTTGGGGTTTAGGGGTTTAGGGGTTTTGGGGTTTTGAGGTTTTGGGGTTTAGGGTTTAGGGCTTTGCACAAGAACTAAGTCAGAGGCCTAGGGCTTAGGAGAAGAAGAATACCAGAACCACATTCACCAAAGGAGCACCGAGACCAATGAGAACGACACTCGAGCGTCCGGCTCCAGGCTCATACGGACAACAGGAGCAGCAGAAGTAACAACTACCCATAGGCCCCGTAGTAGTTCCTTTTCGGGGTTCATATCTAGAATCCTATAAGGTAATCCCGAAAAGGAACTACTATGTGGCCTATGGGTAGCTTGACCACGAGACAATGACAAATACAAGTTTAGTCATGGCTCAAGCCCTTACCCCGCTAAACGCGAAACCTCAGAATGCCTACTCTCCTGCGCAGAGGGCGGCTTCAGCGCAATGGGCTTCCCCTGCTTCTGTTATCAGTCTGGGGCATTGCTGACCATGGCCCCCTGAAGCACATGGGCTTGGGAGGTTTAGGAGGAATTCAAGGCGTCAAGGTTTGTGGTGTCTACGGCCTCAAGCCCTCAAGCGTAAAACAGGAACCATGGGTGCTGTCACTCCAGACCCCCGGAACCGTAGGAAAAGGATGTACGAAATATCGGAAACGCTGCGGCCCCAGGCCTCGAATTCTAGGACTGAAAGTCTAAGCCAGTAATCCAGGAAGCTGGAACATGCTTGTCACTGCTTGTCCTCACGGCCTTTAAGTAGAGTATAGAGTTTAGGGTTTAGGGCTTATCCTAAGTCGTCTATGTTCTAACTGTTGAAAGGGTTTTGGGGCTTAAGGTGTTTTTTCTGCTGGCAACTGAGGCTCCTATGAGCTACCCCTTCCTCATTAGCTGGTTTTGCAATACCGGCTATACGATGTTTAGGTTTAGGGTATACAATACAGGGGCTTGAGAAGCTAGCAGCAGAATCTACTATCCATCAGGCGCCATGTCGTACCCGAATTCTCAAAGACACCTGAAAAAAAGAAGTTCTCTAGAGTCACCACTCACCACCGCAGTTGCATCAACAAGCGATGCCTCACGAAAGGAGCATCCTGCCGCGTCAGCCTCTGTGCTCTTGACCCTACTTCGAGGATTATGGGGCCCAGAAAATCTGGTTATAAAGTGTTATAGGTGCCCGAGAATTGGGGATATAAGCGATTTAAACCTAAAGCATAGTTACCCTAACTATATCCCTAGTCACTTAGTCCCATGATCCTTTAAGTACTGGAAGAGCCATTAGCTATGAGTGTCCATGGTCAGGGATTTGAGGGGTATAGGGCAGTATACGGTTTAGGAATGTACTTTTTTTTACACGTCCGTAGGGCTTCAACCCTGAACCTTGCACCATTAACCTTTATAAACCCTAATAACCCTACCCCCTAATAACCCTAAACCCCTAAACCCTCAACCCTCAATCCCTAAAAGCCTACATGACCAGGATTAAAGTTTCGTCGCACTTGGCTACACCATCTTGCGGAGTACGCGGAGTAC
>CAJNDV010006502.1:74394-85155 GCA_905221635.1 Symbiodinium sp. CCMP2456 | reverse complement strand
TTAGGGTTTTAGGGGTTAGAGTTTAGAGTGTCCGAGGCAGCGGCGCTTTCAATTCACTGTCCAGCGAGGGCAGGACGAGTTCGCCGATTTTCAAGCAGCCGAGGCCAGCTCCCCTCAAGCCCTAAACCCCTAAAACCTAAACCCTTAAACCCCTAAGCCCCTAAACCCCTTAACCCCTAAACCCCTAAACCCCCAAACCCCTAAACCCCTAAACCCTAAACCCTCAGGGGCTTCTTCTTCAAGGTTCACCCCATAAAAAAAGACAGGTACGACTTAGCGAGAAACCTTGAGCTTCCAAAATTCCTATAAATTTCAGGCAGCTGCCCTAAATTATTGTAGGATCCCTACTATGATTTAGCGTTATCTTCCGAAATTCTGTAGGAATGTACCCTAAACACTTGTAGGATCCCTACTATGACTTAAGGGCAATATATTCCATATTACAGGGATGTTTTGGGAAGGTCTGAGAAGAAGGCACCGACCATTTGGTCCTGGAGCCTTTGGGGGCGGAGGCGTAGAGCTGCCCCTACATGACGGGCGCTCGTACTCTAAGGGGTCCATATTAGTGGTCAAAACTATGGGTCCCTTTTGGGGTACCCTAAATAATAGGTGCCGTATTATAATAAGGACCCAAAAAGGGACCATATAGTTTTGACAACCATCCATATACGTACCGCAAGGGGGTACTTGGGGGTTATAGAAGGTAGGCTAGAAGGGTGCAGGTGCCCATATGGTTTTAGTGCCATTTGTCTTCCAACAAGGTCCTTACAACATCACTGGTCATGACGTGCCATGACCCTGACTGATTGAGCACAAGTCTGATGTAAACAGTACCTAATTGGAGCCGCAGATACAAATCCTAAACCCGTAAAGCCTAAACCCTAAGCCCCGAATTCTAAACCCTAAACCCTCTCTGGACTAATCTTTTGGGTCCTTGTCGGCCCAAAGCCCATACTCAAACGGACTCTTGGGCTGTTTTAGCCCCAGGGCATAGCAGGAACCCGTGGAAAAAGATTCTGAACCCCCACACTCGAAATCCATAAACTAGAACCAAAAAGCCTAAATCCAAAACCCCTAAACCCTACACCCCGAAACCCTAAACCCTAAACCCTAAACCCTATTTAAGACACCCAAAACTCATTGAAACAACGGAGGAGAGCGAGGAGAAGACTGACGGAGCGCCGGGCGTCCCAGAAGCCCCTGGGGGTCTCTGGACACACGAAACTGGCTTGTCTTTTGGGATCTTTTTTAATTTCCCTTAGTATTTTGTAGAGAACCATAATGGTAAATAATTTTCGAAGGGCTTAAAGGACAACTTAGGAAATCCCCTACAACCCCAGGGCTTTGGGTTTAGGGATTTAGGGTTGAGGGTTTAGGGTTTTGGGTTTTGGAGTTTAGGGTTTAGGGGTTTTGGGTTTAGGGGTTTAGGGTTTAGGTTTTAGGGGCTTAGGGTTCAGGGTTTAGGGGCTTATGTGGAGATCGAAAAACCCTCCCGTTTTAAGGGTTCTACCCTCAAATTAAGGGGTCATATTCCACGATTCTGTAGGGTTCGGGGTCACAGGTAGGGTTTAGGATGGTTTAGGAGTTCAGGGACCGTAGCAAACCAAAGTTTTATAGGGCGGAAGTACTGTTCTTACACCTTTCATGTGTCCTAAAGTACGTATAGTCGCATATACCCCGAAACCTTATAACTTTCTTAAAGGAAACACATTACCCCACCGCGAGTCCCAGTTCCTTTGCGGGTTTAGGTTTTGGGGTCCCGAATGCCGCCGTCGAAATCGTCGTTTTTCATGTGTTGACAGTGTTGAGGGCTTAGGGTTAAGGTTGTTAGGTGTTTCTTTGGGGTGTTGAGTCTTCAGGGGTTTATTCGGGTTTTTGGTTTGGGGCTTTTAGTGTAGAGGCTATGAGTAGGTTTAGTATGACAAACGCTCCACCTCCATATCACAGAGGCTTGCAGAGTTATACCATGGTTTGACGTTGTTGCTAGTTTCAAGAACTTAGGGTTTAGGGTTTAAGGTTTAGGTTTAGGGTTTAGGGTTTATTTAGGAATTATATAGAGTTTGATATCGGGGACTTACGGTATCTAGTAGGGCAGTACGGACCCAATGTTCAGACCTTGGAATGTAGGGATGTTGGTTTGTTGGAGGGAGGGATGTACATAAACCGTATTTAGCCACTTGCACGACTCTGCACTTTTGTGGGTTTGGGTAAGTGGCCTGTGCATATTATATGTTTGAAGCTATTTGTGGGCCTGGTTATTTCATGGGTCTAGTCCAGCATACTGTAGGGTTTAGGGTTTGGGGTTTCCGGAGCCGGAGCCGAACTCCGACCGAGAAGCCGAAGCTAAGAACCCTGGGCTATAAGAACACGAAACAGGATCAACAGCTAACGGGTTTAGGGTTTAGGGTTTAGGGTTTAGGGGTCTAACGGTCATCAGTCATAAGTCTTCAGATACTCGATCGTAGGAACCATAACAACAATGCCAAGAGTTAGCATGATCATGGGAATAGTAGGGCTCAGCAACATTCATCGAGGCGGGAGGAAACCCTAAACCCTAAACCCTAAACCCTAAACCCTTTCTTTCAGGACCTCCCAGCTTAAACCAGCATCCTCGGTTTTCAATCTGGCAGTCTGTAACCGAACCCCTGGCAAATGTTGGTCCCCTAAACTTTAGGGTTTAGGGTTTAGGGTTTAGGGTTTAGGGCACCCTAAACCCTAAACCAATTGGAGCTGAAAGCTTGTAGGGTTTAGGGCTTTAGGGATTTAGAGGGTGGAGAGAGGGCTTTTTGGGTTTAGGGCTTTAGGGCTTTAGAGGGTTCATAGGGTTTAGGCTTTAGGTGACCCAGAACAGCACCCCACTCTACTTACTTGGAGGTTCATGGGTAGATATAAGTGGGGTTAGACGTCCCCTGATATGGGTTGTACTTATAGTTACGGGTATAGTTACCCTACCCATAATCCTACTTATAACTACCCATGAACCTCCAAATATGACCCCTTGCAGACCACTTATAGTATATAGGAACCCCTTCTAGGAGCCCTTATAGAGAACCCTATATAGATCACTTAATCTGCGCAGGTGCCGCAAGGACAGCCCGCGCGGCCATCAAGAAGGGCTACAAGCAGGGAGCCAGAGCTGACACGGAGGTGACGAAGATGCAAAAGCAGTTCTTCGGACAAGTCATCAAGAAGGTCCATTGGGATGCCCTTTGCACGGCTGCCCTGGACGAGGTCAGTGATGGTAGCTTCAACATCACTCCCAAGGCCCATGAGCTCCTCCGTTTGGCCGGGGAGGAGCTGGTCACGGAGCTGTTGAGTGCAAGCTCTAGGGCTGTAGCGTTTGACGGCTTGGGGCTCAGCCTTCGAATCTCGAGGACTACCTTAGCGCACCCGGCGACAAAGCTTGCACGCTTACAGCAACCCAGATAATCCCTAAGTGCTTCTCCAAAGCCAAGAGCTGAACAACCCTAACCCCTAAACCCTGCGGAAAGCCGTTTCGACAGACTGAGACAAACACCCCAACACTTTGTAGACACGTATCAACATGGGGCAATCCAAAGAAGCCCCATACAGAAACCCTGAAACCCGAAGCCTGGACCCCCGAATGTAGGGGCCTTGATAATTACCAATTCAATACTATTTTAGAGGTTCCTGAGTATAACTTTAGTATAATATACCCCCAAACCCTATTCTAATTATTAAGGCCCCTAAACCCTAAACCCTTATAGTAGCCCTTATAGAACCCGTCAAAGGAATCCTTTAAAGGAGCCCTATTCTAATTCATTAATTATTTAGGCCCCTATATTCTGCCCTATACCTTAAGAACCCAAAACCCACTTTTTTGTAGGTTCTCATTATAAACCCTAATATGGGATTTATAGGGACCCTACAAAAAAAGTAGGTTTTGGGTTCTTAAGGTAAGGTTGCCCTATAGAGCCCTAAACCCTAAACCCTAAACCCTAAACCTCAAACCCTAAACCCTAAACCCTGTAGAGCCTAAAAGACTAACCCCTCGACACATCACCCAGGCCACCGGTGGCCCTGGAGCAGCTCGAGGTCTGTGACAAGGGGTTTAGGGTTTAAGGTTTAGGGTTTAGGGTTTGAGGTTTAGGGGTTTAGGGTTTCGGGTTTAGGGTTTAGGGCACAGTTCCCTGAGGGTCCATGTACCCAAATAGTATATACTTTGGCCCCAAAGTACCGATATAAAGACTACTTTAAGGCCAAAGTATATGCTATTTGGGCACATGGAACCCTACTCGTAGGGTAGAATTTGAGGTACAGTTGCTCCAGGGCCTAGGTTTCAGGCGTGAGCCCTTAGGGTTTAGGGTCCAGGCTTTACAGGGCTAGGTGGCCGACCTCACAGACCGCTTGTCCTCGTAGAAGTTCAAAGTCAAGGCTGCATTTAAGAGTTTAGGGTCAGGGTTTAGGCCCGCGTTACGCCTTAGGGTTCAGGGCCCAGGCTTTAGAGGGTTGAATGCTTAGGTTGTAGGTGATGTGAGGACGAAAGGCACGTACCCTGAGAGGGTTACAAGTTCCTTTAAGTGTTGCCCCATGGGGTTTACTAGTGGTGTATTGTTAACGGCTTTTCGTTGGATTCCAAAGAGTTTATCTAAGTTTTGATATTGTGAATGGCGCTGCTGCACATGACAACTGCCCTGGTTTATGAGAGAGTCTTGTTTGTCCGTGGCTTCAGCACATGTCCGTTTCAGTGCCAATCCTCTCTCTTCCGGGACGAGATGTATCCGCAAGCGCCCTTCAGTCGTGTCTTTTGGACCTGCACGAACCTGAAGACACGCATGGTATGGCTGGCGAAGCATCAGCAATACACGGTGGGTTCAAAGGTTCGGATTTTAGTGTTTCGGGATCAAGCACTTCGTTTTTTTTGGGTTTTGGCTTTGGGTGCTTTGGGCCTAAGTTTTCGAGCATTGGGTTTGCGGTTAGCACCCTCTGATTTGTGCGGTGGCAACCCTTCCAATCTACGGGCTTATCTTGCGTGCGTATGGATGAACTGGCGGCCAGGCTTCCGTCCGATGCACCCGCCTCACATGAAGCAGTCGGGTCGGCAGGTCATCTTCTTCTGAAGACGTTAAACCTCTCTCACACATGATGCAGTCGCCTCGGTACATTTTACGCGTGGTGTCCCAAGCACCTGTACTGTGGGGATGGCCGCTAAGCGAGGTGGATCCCGCAACAAGGCCAAACCTCTCGTGAACCTGGACCTCCTCACGAACACCCTGGAGACCTACGTAAGGAAATGGGCCTCTCGGCGGCCTTCGATCTGGGTCCGTAGAGTAGCGGACTCGACAAGTCCCAGGCTGCCTCTGCCAAAGGCCTGGCGAAGTCCCGCGTCTACGGTCAACAGTTCGCGCCTGTACAAGTACAAGGACCTCAAGGACGCCCTAAACCCTAAATCCTAAACCCTAAACCCTAAACCTGTGAGCAAAGGCCGGCAAATTCAAATATTGTCGACGGATGCTGTGCCTTTGTCGGTCCGAGACTCTTTGGCTCCAGGTTTGGAGCCTGTGTTCCCCTTAACTGTTAATCGCTCCTTTGTTGCTATGGGTATTAATAGGGATAAAGGGCATGTTCGTGAAGGGGTTTAGGGTTTAGGGTTTAGGGTTTAGGGTGGACTACTGGAACTCTAGTATCTCTACGGCTTTTAGCAGAGTCGGCGGCCGCATCATCAACCAATCCGGCATGAAAGGCGTCCTGGAAGGGCGTGGCACGAATGACAAAGGTCTTGCACGTCCCATCAAAGACGTCGTGAACCCGTAAGAATCCAAGTTCCGAAGTAGTAGTAGGGTGATAGGTGCCCGAGACCAGTCAGAGGATGGTCATTGGCCTACCGCCCACAACCCTAAACCGCAGACCCGAAACCCTAAACCCAAAGCCCCTAAGCTCTGAGCCGAAACCCTGAACCCGAAGCCCCTGACCCCGAGAACCCAATACCCCTGAATTCAGAAATATACTTTGAATCGTAATCTTAGTTACTAAGTCCCCTAAATCCTAAACCCTATACCCTAAACCCTACACCCTAAATCCTAAACCCTAAACCCTACACCCGACACCCCAAACCCTAAACCCTAAACCCCATGATCCTCCAAGTCTTGGGTTCTGTCGGGCGCACCTTAATTAATACATAGACTCAGGTATATTCCTATAGGGTTTAGGGTTTAGGGGTTTAGGGTTTAGGGTTTAGGGTTTAGGGTTTAGGGTTTAGGGTTTAGATTTAATTGTTATAAGGTTCACTGGCCACTGGGTTCTCTGGGGAGCACCTCTGAAGGTGCTCTGCTCTTACGCTGACCCGAACTACGGCTTCCTGTGGCACGGATGCCCAGTGTTCTGAAGCGCCGGAATTAGGGTTTAGGGCTCTTGGGGTTTAGGGCTTTTGGGGTTTAGGGTTTAGGGCTTTTGGGGTTTAGGGTTTAGGGTTTGGGGCTTTTGGGGTTTAGGGTTTAGGGCTTTTTGAATTAGGGTTCGGGTTAGGGTGTAGGGCTTAGGGCTTATAGGGTTTAGGAATTAGGGTTTAGGGTTCAGGGTAGTAGTACTTAAAGTCCCAGGAGGTTTTTGTAAGTAAGGTTATAAATGCGGTTATACTCACCGTACTCTCCTGAGCCTCAGGCTTCGGGCTGTCTGTCAAGGTTGTAGACCCTAAATCCGAAACCCGCAGACATCATTAGGGTTTAGGGTTTTAGGGTTTAGGGGTTTAGGGTTTAGTGTTTAGCGTTTAGAACTGGTCTGGGGGCACGATGTGGAAATAGAGCGTTTAGCCCTTTTAGGGGTGCATGGTCGCTCTCAGCGTCTTCGGCATCCCTATACCCAACAATCCCAGGGACTCCAAAATCCCTTAATTAAGGAATATACCTTAAATTATAATAGGATCCCTAATATTATTTAAGGTATATTCCTTAATTAAGGGGTTTAGGAGTCTCTGGGTTCGAACCCGGTTGAAGCTGCAGGGTTCAGGGTGAAACTCTGAGTAGAACGGACCCCGGCCTGACCAACAAAGCAAGCCCACGGTACAGCGTTAGGGTTTAGGGTTTAGGGTTTAGGAATTAGGGTTAGGCTTTAGGTTTAGGGTTTAGGGTTTAGGGTCCCGGCCTTAAGGGTTAAGGGTTTAGGGGCCGTGAATTCCAGGACTAAACCCTAAACCCGGTCATATTCTTCAGATCTCTGGGGACTGGGGGGTTCATGATCCGGGGGATCTATCGGCTTTAGGGGTCAAGGGTTCCCAGAGACTCCAAAATCTCTGAAGTAAGGAATATACCCTAGAATAGAATACAGGACCCCAATATAATCAAAAGTATATTCCTGAATTAAGGGGTTTTGGAAATTAGGGTCTACTAGTAACCAGTAACCGCACAGACTCAAATGGGAATGTGGACTGGCATCCAAGGCAGAATTGGTACTGCCAAAGTCCTTCAACTCACCACTGCAATGTAGGGGCCTAAATAATTTCCAGTACTATTTTGGTGGTTCCTTATGATTATAGTATAATGGGCCCCAAAACCCTATTTCTAATTAAGGCGCCTACAGTATCCCCGACAGCCCTGTGCAGCCGACACACTCTAATTTTCAACATCCGGAGCCTTGAACCCACAATTCTGAACCCTATGTCGAAACCCCAAGCCCTAAACCCTAAACAGTAAATAGGCCGAACCCTAAACCCTAAACCCTAAGCCCTACACCCTAAACCCTTACATGACACCCTGGACCTAACTCTGACTCCGAAGCTCCGCAAAACCCCTAGTCCTCGACTCCGCATTCAGCGCTCTTAAAGCGGTTTAGGGTTTAGGGTTTAGGGCTTAGGGCCTTAGGCATGGAACTCTTCTGGAAAACCCTGCAAACCCTAAACCCTAAGCCCGACCTTCGGAATCTTAAGGCCCTTGTGCATGGAACCCCTCCCCTAAACCCTAAACCCTAAGCCCTATAAGCCCCTTTGGAAAAGACTGTTGAACCACAAGGGCCCTAACACTTTGGGGAACCCCGAAACGCGAGATTTCTGAGTCCACAGGGAGCTCAGACCTTTCCGTGAGAGGTTCGGATCTCCCTCGGACGAGATCCCCACACCCTAAACCGTAAAGTTTAGGGTTTTCAGTCTAGGGTTTAGGGTTCAGGGGTTCGGGCTTAGGGGTTTAGGGTTTAGGGTTTAGGGGTTTAGGGTTTAGGGGTACAGGGTTTAGGGTTTAGGGTCTAGGGCAAAAAAAGGCTAACCAAGCCTTAAATAATAAACCCTACACGCCCCACCCTATAACGTAAACCGAAGCTTAAACAATGATCGCTGTAAGCCCCTACACGCTAAACCCTAAAGCCCTAAACCCTTAAACTCTAGACCCCTAAACCCCCAATGGCCTGAGCTTTGGGAGGTTCTGGAACAGAAGAAGCTCCCTCAGCGCGCCGCGAGAGGTGTCTTTTTTTGTTCTGTTTAGGGTTTAGGGTTTAAGGTTTAGGCTTAGGGTTCAGGGTTTAAGGTTTAGAGTTATGGGATTAAGGTTCAGGGTCAACAAGGAGGGGCTTAAAAGTTTAGGGTTTGGAAAAGGTTCCTTGAAGGGATCGATGCGGGTTCGCTAAGAAATGTGGGGGTTTGGGGTTTCGGATCTATGGCTTCGGGTTTGAAGTTCATTGTGTCGATGCAAGTCGGGGCCATGGACAGTGAGGTTTAGGGTTTAGGGTTGAATTTCGGGTTTAGGGTTTAGGTGGTTAGGGTTGGGGTTTAGGGGTTTGGGTTTAGGGTGTAGGGAGTGTGCCACGGGCTTTGCGGCCCGCATGGCCGCAGCTGCGTGCGGAGAAGGCCTGGCGACAACCACTGTTGGTGCGACACAAGTGTTATTTCCTGGTGCATTTGCAGGGATGAGGCAAGGCGTTCCAGAAATTGGACTCTCCATGAAGCCCACGAGTTCGGCACGGCCGCTAGCTACGAAGACCCGACGGAGGAAACTGGGGAAAGCCCCCGGAGGAAGAAGAGTTGGAAGTGGATTTAAGTCAGGTAGACTGATCGCAAGGATGTTCATGTCGACCACAGATCGTGCAGCATGCGCCCAGCAAAATCCACTGTTGTGGCAGCCTGTGCGGTTTACGGTAAAGTTTGTAAATTGAGTCTGGAATGGAGGAATATACTGAGTCGGGGCTGTACATTCCACAATCTTCAGAAGCAGCCTTGAGGAGAGAGAGAGAGAGATATATATATATATATATGAGTTGGCGTGGGAGAGTACCAACTATGTTCATGAATTGCTGCGTCCATGACGAGACGCTCAGCATCGAGCAGCTTCGGAAGCGATCTATTCTCGCAGACATTTCGTTCGACTTCTCTGCCAGTTGTACGGCCTTGACACTCTAATTTCTAAAGGTCCTATGCCCATTGAATCCTTAAGCCCAAAAGCCCGAAAGCCCTAAACCTTCAACCCTAAAACCCTGAACCGTAAAAACACCAAACCCTAAAACCCTAAACCCCAAAAACCTTAAACGCTCAAAAACAGAACCCTAAAAGCCCCACACCCTAAAACAAACAAACCCTAAAGCCTTAATCCCAACCCAAAGCCTAAAACCCTGAACCCTAAACCCTGAACCCTAAATTCAAAACCCCAAAAACCCAAAGCCTCAAAGCCCCAGCAGTGGCCTTGTTCTTTGTTGTTTAAGGTTCTGCTATAGGGATCGCCTTAGGCAAACCAAGTGAACCATGATGAAAGAGGAATCCTTAGTGGAATCCTTCTGTTTCGCTGATATGTGGCAAGCTAGAAGCCATGCAAGCCCCAACTGAAACTGTAAAAGAGAGTCTGAGCTCACACTACAGCACATGGCCCTCATACCCACGCTTCGAGGGCAGTGACCCCATGTCAGGTCCTTCAGCGAATGGCGGAGGCCTTTCCACTCTGAGCTCAGCAGAATAGTCCTGAAAGGTAAGGTGGTCCGGGTTCGGCCTTTTTTCCACAGAGCTGAGGGCTTTGGGTTTAGATTTTTTAGGGTTTATGGTTGGCGGCTCTAGATGCCAGAGCTTAGGGCTTAGGGTTTAAGGTTTAGGGAGCTGTTCTACCGCACTCTCCGCAAATTGATCTTGCTCAGTCCGGGTGCGCAGGAATTGGCCACGTCAGATGGTCGAGAAGTACTTTGTCCGTGGGCCCACTGAAATGTTTGTCAAAGGCGCAGCACACGGTGGTAAGAAAGTATCCAAAAACAGAAACAATGGTGCCTCATATGACTCATATGTGAATTGTCTTATTCTGACAACAGCGTTTGCAAGTTGCTGCTTTACCACTGCGTGAAGAACCCTTTACGGCCATTCCAGGAAGGTGTTGATGGTACACCTTCTGCCAGAATAGGTGCTGGGCATCACGACGAAGGGCTCTCGAGACTCTCTATCGGTGTCTTATTGCACTCCATCGCAACGCGGGGAATCTGACAGCAGATGATGCGTCCAATTAGGACGTGTCAAGGGTTTGGGGCTTTCGGGTTGAATAAGTGCTTTGCCCAGTGGTATTATTTTTCTTTTCCTGTCTAGTCAAACTCGATAGAAAGGGCTCAAGGCTGGGAGAAAGTGATGTGCAACATACAAGTGGCCAAGACCTCTTCCCTAAACTCGAAATAACACAAACTTCCCGCTAAACCCTTACACCCCTAAAACCCTCATCACTAAACTGCCCAATCCATGCCGCCCCACTCACCTCCCCCATCGGCTTTTCTACCCATGGTGTAGGGTTTAGGGTTTAGGAATCAGGCCATAGCTAGGGCTTTGAAGGGAAGTCCTAAACCCTAAACCCTCAA
>CAJNDV010006502.1:26641-37410 GCA_905221635.1 Symbiodinium sp. CCMP2456 | reverse complement strand
TTAGGTTTTGGGTTTAGGGTTTAGGGCTTTGGCTTTAGGGTTTAGGGTTTAGGGTTGAGGGCTTTGGGTTTAGGGTTTAGGGTTTAGGTCTTTGGGTTTAGGGTTTAGGGCTTTGGGTTTAGGGTTTAGGGCTTCCGGATTTGGGGTTTAAGGCTTTGGGTTTAGGGTTTAGGGTTTAGAAAAATGCCTAGAGAACCCAAAGGGTTCTCTGGGTGTCTAGTTTGCCTGAATTACGCGTTCTGCGCTGATTATAGTGCTCTGTCAAGAGGCTGAGTGGGGTTTTGTACGGGCTCGTGCAAGTTATCATTTACTTTTTAGGGGTGCCTAAAAGTAAGAACCCGAAACCCTTCAGTCGTGTACATCCCAAAACCCCGACCCCTAAACACCGAAAGGGTCCATTGTGTTCCCCTGAGGGTCCATGTACTCAAACAGTAGATACTTTGGCCCCAAAGTACCCAAATAGGGACTACTTTGAGGCCAAAGTATCTACTATTTGCGTACATGGACCCTTAGGGTTCTGAACCTCTGAAAGACCCGAGACCACAAGCACGAAATTCAACACTTCAAAGCCCTAAGCCCAACACCTTCATTGGTAAGCCCAAAACCCCAAGCCTTTCGAGGAGATACCATCCCTAAACCCTAAACCCTAAAGCCTAAACCCTAAAGCCTAAACCAACAAGCCTTTCCAGGAGATACCATCATGAACAGCTGCAACTGGGGTGCTCGAATCACCACGGGTGCCATCCAAGGAGCAGCTTGAGCTTTCTAAGGGTTTAGGGTTTAGGGTTTAGGGTTTAGGGTTGAGTGGTGTAGGACTTTAGGGCTCAGGGTTTTGGGGCATTTGGGCTGTAGGACTTTAGGGCTCAAGGTTTGGGCATTTGGGGGTTAGGGTTCAGGGGCTTTGGGGTTAGGGGTTTAGGGTTTGGGTTTGGGGACTTGTACTTCCCGAAGCGTCCAAAGTAGCTATCTGGCATGTAGGGAAACTACATATTCATTAGGACTCCTTACTATGATTTGCGAAGTACCCCTCCCCATACATTTAAACCCTAAACGCAACCCTAAACCCTAAATGAAGAATCCTTGTTGTGGCCCTCAACCAGTACTTGGAGGTTCATGGGACTTAGTAAGTAAGGTTATAGCTACTCTAATTGGGGGTTATAATTACTTACAAGTATAGTTCCCTTTTTTTGTAACCCTAGTTACTAAGTCCCATGATCCTCCAAGTAGGGTTAGGGGGACCCTTGGGGATATAGACCCTCTCAATAAGGTCTGTTTCAAGAGAGCCGTAAGTAACCCTTTAAAGGGGTCTCCCTAATCCTACTTGAAGGACTATGGGACTTAGTAACTAGGGTTACAAATAAGGTATTGTGGCCCCCAACCAGTGCCTAAGACCCTTTGAGCTGCCATAATGCCCCAAAAACCCGGAAGCCCTGAAGCCCAAGCTCACGAGCCTCGGCGTTTCCAGGCCTCTGGACGCAGAAAAGACGTAAAGAGCTGACGCAGATAAGTACCAGGGTTTAGCGGTTTAGGGGTTTAGGGTTGAGGCCCTATAATGGTCCATGCACCCAAATAGTATGTACATGGGGCCCCAAGATCCCCAAAGTACTTCCATGTACTCCAATAGCAGATACTTTGGCGCCGAAGTAGGTTTAGGGTTTAGGGTTTAGGGTTTAGGGTTTAGGGCACAAACAGGGAGTACTGTAAGGCCAAAGTATCTACTATTTGGGTACATGGGCCCGTAGGGTTATATAGGGAGTACTTCAAGGCCATAGCATTTACTATCTGGGCACATTGGACCCGTATAGGGTTACAGCAATGAAAGTCTCTGTATCCGCCATGCACATAAGCCCGAACCGGCAACCCCCAAGGTGGGCTGAACCAGATGTCTTTCTACTTTTTGGGGCGTACGTGCACAATCTTACCAGAAGCATAAGTTGAAGTTTCTGGAGACACAGAGCTCAGCAATACCGAACCACAAAATCTCCACCTGAAAGCAACAACAACTTCAGCAACGGCATCAACAAATATGCAACTGAAGCAAAGAAGCCCACGCCCTAAAATCCCAAACTCTTATCCGAATCCTCCTACCGAGGCCTTATTGATCCTTTCTTTATCCCGTATAGAGCCCTTATTAGGGTTTAGGGTTTAGGGCAGCCTTAAAGAGCCCGTTTGGAACCCTTACAGTGCTCATGGACCCTGTAGAGCTCATTCGGGTTTCTGTAAGAGCGAGGCACTTCTTCTACCCGACTGCCCAGCGAACTCTGTCCGCTGCGAAGCCCGGGCACATCTCTGCGAGGTTTGCAGTCTGGGCAAGTCGAGTTCTGTTCAGGTATTCAGGTCTACTGCTCAGTTCCCCAACACCCAGCCTTTTATTTTTTTTGGGTTCTTATGTTTTTAATAGTAATCTGAAAGTTTAACCTTTTCTTTCCCTGACCTTTTGGGGAGCTAAGACTATGGGGGCCTGAAGAATTACCTATACTATTTTGCAACTTTCTGCGCTTCACCCTACTCCGAGTTCGCTCTAATAATATACAAGCCTAAATACAATACCAACATTAGTCTTAAGATTCCTTGTTATAGTTATATTCATACTACAAAGCAGCCCAAAATCACATGGATAGTTCTTTGAATCAGGGTCCCTTTTGGGGTCCCCAATATGGAACGGCACCCTTATAAAACGGACCCTAATTTAGAGAACTACCCTAAACCCTAAACCCTAAACCCTAAACCCTAATTATGAAGACCCCTACATTAGGCTGCAGTCCTCAAGGCGCTGGGTATGGGAGCGCCTACCCACAGAACCCAATACACCTTAACTAAGGACTAGACCTTAAATTATAGGGGCCTGATTGTTATGATTTAAGGTATATTCCTTAATTAAGGACTACGCCTTAAAGTATAGGGGCCTTATTATTATGATTTAAGGTATATTCCTCAATTTAGGGGTATTGGGTTCTCTGGGCATTTTTCTAAACCCTAAACCCTAAACCTAAACCCTAAACCCTAAGCCCTACACCCTAACCCCCTCTTTTGAGGCCTCACTACCAAGCCGTCAACCCGAAGCCCCAAAGTGCCCTAAACCCTGACCCTAGGGTCCATGTACCCAAATGGGACTTTCCGAAAATTCGGGTACCTTATTTTGGGGTCCTTATAATAAGGAACCTCTTATATTTAGGGTACTATATTAGGGTCCCCTATTTTTGGTAAATAATAGATACTTTGGCCTTAAAGTAGCCCCTATTTGGGTATTTTGGGGCCAAAGTATCTACTATTTGAGTACATGGACCCTTTGGGTAAACCCGAAAGCCCTAAACCCTAAACCCTAAACCCTAAACCCAAAAGCCCTAAACCCTAGGCTTCGACAGCTAGTGCTTGGAGTCTTGGATCCCAGGGGCTCCATACTATCGGTGCCTTCGGGGTTTAGGGTTTAGGGTTTAGGGTTTAGGGTTTACTAGTAGTTGTTGTTTTTTATTTGGGGTGGGGTGTTTTAGTATGCTTAGACAAGGGACGACAGGGGGGGATCGTAGGAATATGTGCCATTTCAGACCCCAACATCCCCCAACCTCGTCTCGTAGAGATATACCGGGCTTGTAAAGGAAATCGTTTCTTTCAAGCTCTGGTGGCGATCCATGGGTTTGGGGTTTCGGGACCATTGTTGGGGGTTAGGTGTTATAGGGTTATAGGGTTAGGGTTTAAGGTTTAGGGACCACTGTTGCAGGACAGCGAGCCCGCTTGGAAGTGCAAGTGCACCCTGGGATATGACGGGGACATCACGATTCCCAACCTGGACGATATCCAAGGCACTTGAGCTCAAGGTCATCTCGGTAATGTAGGGGTCTGACTAATTAGAATAGGGCCAGGGTTTGGGGAGTTCCTTGTTCTACTTATGGTATAATATATCCCAAACCCGTTTCCAATTGTTAAGGCCCCTATACTAGAGTCTTTTATACCCCGAGCATTGTGGGAGCATGTTGTGTTGGTGTCTTACGCTCGTGTTTGGAAGTCCTGCTCTCGTCACAGTCACAGTCCTCAGCATATGTTCCGGTCCGCATAGTCTTTTTGCCACCGATTTTCCTGTGTGTTGTACACTTAGGCCTTCAAGTAATTACCCATGAGTACGACCCTAACGCTGAAGCCGAACAGGAACCCTTTCAGGCCTAAGTATATAATATGACAGTGGGTACCATGGACGCTTCGGGAGTGCAGTATATGGTCCAGGCTTCCATTTGTGATTGGTCTCATCGGGCGTTTTTTTGTTTCTGGGCTCTTGCTAAGTATCTTAAGTTAAGTTGCCTCAATAAGGAGCGCGTATACTTCCCCATGAATCCCGATTAGGGTAAATCCCTAAACCCTAAACATCCCTAAACCCTAAACCCTGAAAACCTAAACCCTAAACCCTAAACCCTGAAAACCTAAACCATAAACCATAAACCCTAAACCCTAAACCCTAAACCCTAACTTAAGAAGTGTTCCTGAACAAGCATCCCACGGGGCTGGGCTAGTGAGGCAGGTCTCGGCCTGCCAACACTGCCTGGCATACCCTAAGGGTCCATGTACCCAAATAGGAGTTTCAGAAACTTAGGGTACCTTATTTTGGGGTCCTTATAATAGGGATCCTATTATTTGGGGTACTATATTAGGGTCCCTATTTTCGGAAACCCCCAAATAGTAGAACATTGGCCTTAATGTAGTCCCTATATGGGTACTTTAGGGCCAATGTTCTACTATTTGGGTACATGGACCCTTAGGGATAGTTGTAGCATACGTCCAAAGAGAGACCAATGTTACAATGTCTGAAGTTTAGGGTTTTGGGTTTCTGAAGGGCACCATACAAAAACAACAAAACAAAACGTTTATCTTGGGGTCTTGAATCACCCTAAACCCTAAACCCTAAACTGATTGAGTTCCCGGATCTAGTTGTCTTGTCAAGAAAAGTGTGCAAGCATAGTGCTCATCCCTAAACCCTAAACCCTAAACATTACTGGGTTCGGCCTGGGAGTTGCCAAGCCCAAACCCGTAGACATCTCGGGTTTAGGTTTTAGGGTTTAGGGGTTTAGGTTTCAGGGTTTAGGGGTTTAGGATTTGAGGTTTAGGGGTTTAGGGTTTAATCTAGGGTTTTCTAGTAGGTGTCTCAGGATCCCAGGGTTAAGGGCCCATACTAGGGGCCCATGGTTTCAACCTTAGGGCTAAGGACTAAATCCTTGGCATTCCAGGGGATAAAGCAGTGTTCCAGAATTCCAGAATGAGAGTGCCAAGCGAAACGCCGGTTTGGGGGGTTGGGGCTCTATATCGCTACCTTACACCGTTAATCTGTCATTGCATACATGAGGTTTGTATGCACACAAGTAACTAGCTGCCTAGCCCGTGCTGATAGTGAAGAGCTCATGACAGCAATAGCCATAGCCGCAACTATCGCGGGCATGTCCGGCAGGAACAACAATAGCCAAATTCGCAGCAAAAGCAGCAGCCCGACAAGTCACTGCCAGCAGTGCCGGCAGCAAGAACTACCGTCCAATCATTATCGGGCGAAGTTGGCCAATCCTACTACGAAGTACTGCGGGTTCTGCAACAGTTGCTTGCCAAATGACAAAAGCCCAGTTCAGTGTCTCTTCGAGGTGGACCGCTTTGAGAGTCCTTGACTTAAGCAACAGCCGACATTTCGCTGTTTTAGGGTTCAGGGTTTAGTGTTTAGGGTTGGCATTCGTGAACCCTGGAAGGACCTTTCAAGATCGTCGGGGAGTGCAAGCCCATCGCAGGTGGCTTCGTCGACGTTCAGGGCTGTTGAAAGACTGGGTTTTGGGGCGACTGGACTATCAGTTTAGGCTTTAGGGTTGGTGCGAATTCGAATCAACGTTTCTGGTACCCTAAACCCTAAACCCTAAACCTTTTCTATTTATTATAGATCGGCCCTATCGGAACAACCCAATCCCATAATTGAAGCATGAACAAGTACTAATATTACTGCTTAGGATTCCGAATCACAGTATATATGTGTGTATATATATATATACATAGGGTTTAGGGTTTAGGATTTAGGGTAATTACATATGTCATGTATACGATATATGATGCTATCCCAGTAACCCTTTTCAAAACAATGGGCCCTTACACTAAGCCCTTCCAGTACCCCTTAAGATCGTGGTTATCACAGCTCACGGAGCCTGTCACAGAAACCTTGAATTCAAGGGACACAATTTAAAAGCCCCGCCTGAGCACGCCTGGAGTCCTGGAATGAGGTGTTCTTTGAGGTGTTCTTTGAGGTTGCTAGCAATCAGAAGTCGCAAATGAAGACTAGACCTCTATGGTTCAGGGTTTAGGGTTTAGGGGTTTAGGGTAGGGTGTATGGCGGCCTTCAATAATTCGAGTAGGGCTCCTTCGAGACGGTTTTTGTTGTGTTTTTTTCTGTTGGTTTGTTGTGTGTTTGGGCTTTCATCTTGAACAGGGTTGGGCGGCTGATTATCGTAGCATGACTAGATACAGAGTACAAGAGGCTATGTATTGAATTTTGTTGAATTGTGTGCACCTTTATATATCGCCCCCCCCCCCCCCCCCCCCCTCCCTCAGCCAAGGCTGCTTCATTCGGCCTCTATTTTACTATCCCTAAACCCTAAACCCTATAGACTTTCTAAACCCTAGACCCTATTGACTCTGACTCTAGACCCTCTAGACCCTAAGCCCTAAGCCCGAAACCCTGCACCCAACCCCCGAGCCAAGGCTACTGCAAGTTTGATGAGTTCAAGCTGATGCTCTCCTCGGGCGAAGCCCCTTAGCTTACTGCGCACCAAGAGCAGCAAATTGAGATATCGGCAGGACTCCGCCGTAAAAGGGTGAGTCCAAGAACCATAATTTTAGTCTGAGAACCTGCAAGCCTAAGACTGTGGATGTTGCAGCCTACCTAGATGTAGCTTGTAGTATCCTATCTTATCGCTATAGTCAAAAGAAAATATGGGGGGGTATGTACAGGAACCATAAACAGAATTCCCGGTGGTGACAAAACGCTGCATTGTAACACGTAGGTGCTGAATGTCCCTTGGGATCCAAACCTGAACCTAAAACCTGGCGGACGCCATATAAACCTAGGGTTTATAGGGTTTAGGGCTTAGGAGTTTTAGGGTTTAGGGGTTTAGGGGTTTTAGGGTTTAGGGTTTAGGGTTTAGGGTTTAGGGGTTTAGGGGTTTAGGGGTTTTAGGGTTTAGGGTTCACAACGCCACCACGAAATTGAGGAACGCGTATGGAACCCTTGCAATCCCTTATCAGCTTCCAGAGAACCTTTCAACAGCACTAAACGTTTAGGGGTTTAGGGTTTAGGGTGGCAAGTACTTGTAAGCCTCAGGGAACCCTTGAAAAACCGTTTAAGAAGCTGATAAAAAACCCTTCTATACCCTCTAAAACCCTAAACCCAGCCTTGTAGGGTTTAGGGTTTGGGGTAGAAGCCTTAAACCCTAAACCCTAAACCCTAAGCCCTAAACCCTAAACCCTAAAGCCTGGTACTTGGGTTCAGAGCCATCAGAGTCCCAGCGCTGAGGAAGCGAAGGGTGTTTTGGGCGAGACCGCCACGCCGGACTGCCCGCAAGGCAGGCTCTGGGGTTCAAGGTTTAAGGTTTAGGGTTTAGGGTTTAGGGTTTAGGGTTCAGGGTTTAGGGTTTAGGGTTCAGGTTTTAGGATTTCGGGTTTGGGGGTCAGGAATCTAGGGTTCAGGGGGGGTTTTGGGGGTGCGGGGGGTTGAGTTTTCATTGTCTGACAGGGCCCTTACACCAGGATTTCTGGAAGGGTGCTAGAAGGGTAGTCGCTTTCAATGTGGCGGCTTCGCAAGTTAGAGAGTCACTTGCGAGGAGACACAGACCCCTGGTCAGTGCACACTGTTCTTCAGACCATGGTTCGGACACATCACGTTCAAAGTCAAAGTGCATAGCCCCCCAAAGCTGCGCAAACCCTAAAGACCTTCAACCCTGAACCCTAAACCCGACAACCCCTAAGCCCGAAGCCGTGGTCCTTTTTGCACGTTTTTGTTGCCAAGGACCTGGGGTTCGTAGTTTGGGGCCCAGAGCTAATAATAAAGCCCTGAACCGCTCCACCCCAAACCCATGGAGTCGGTTTTAAGCCGGAAATACAGTCAAAGCCATGTGCTCAAAATAGCCCCAAAAAGTAACATGGTCTACCCTAAACCCTAAACCCTAAACCCTAAACCAAAAGCTTGAACTAGAGCCTTCGGGAAAGCCATGGCCCCGAAACCCTATCTTAAGAACGCAAAACCCACTTTTTTGTAGGTTCTTATTAGAAACCCTAATATGGGATTTATAGGGACCCTACAAAAAAGTAGGTCTTGGGTTCTTAAGGTATAAGTCGAACCCCTAAACCCCAAACCCTAAAGCCAAGGCCTAAACCCTCAATTGGGCCTTTTCGCCAGGCTTTGAGGCAGCTGGATCCAGCGAATGTCCCGGCCTCAGAGCATGGGGTCCAGTGTTTAGGGTTTACGGTTTACGGTAGGAACTTAATATGGGGGTCTTAATAATTAGAAAAATACAGTTAAATTAAATTACCCCAAAACCCAATTATTAAAGGCCCCTACGTTAGTCCAATTAACCCCAAACTGTTCTTAGGATATTGTTTTTGGGGGTTCCTTATTATAATTCTAGTATAAAAGGCCCCACAACCCTGTTCTAACTATTAAAGCCCCTACATTAGCCCAATTAGCCCCAAAATATTCTTAGGATCCGTATCAAGAACCCTCAGGAAGGACCCTAAACCCTAAACCCTAAACCCTAAACCCTAAACCGGACTTAAGGTTTCTGAATCAGCTCATACCCTTCCCCTTAAAGGACTCATATTTGAAGGCTGTTGGGGCCCAAAGACCCTATTAGAAAAGGCTTTTGGGTTTTAGGGTTTAGGGTTTAGGGTTTAGGGTTTAGGGTTTAGGACTTTTGGGGTAGTTTGATGTTGGTATAAGGGATATAATCCTTTTGGCCTTGAAACGCCTGAGCCGTCTTGGCAACAAACTCAAGTCCTCGGTTTCCCAGTAGTACCCCTTTGCGATTTTTTATTTTTTGGGTTCCCTTTTATTCAACCAAAACCCTAAACCTGCCCTAAACCCTAAACCTTAAAACCCTAAACCCTAAACCCTAAACCCTAAACCCTAAACCTTAAAACCCTAAACCTGAAACCCAACAGAAAACTGCCGAGGCACCGAGGGCCAGTCGAGGGAGGGCCAGTGGACTCCCATCCCGCGATGTAACTACGTACCGCCGAAGCCTGGCCCAAGTTCTTAAGTTTGGGGTTTAGGGTTTAGGGTTTAGGGGTTCAGGGTTTAGGGATTCAGGGTTTAGGGATTTAGGGGTAGGGTTAAGGGTTTAGGGCTTTAGTGTTTAGGGATTTAGGGGTAGGGTTAAGGGTTTAGGGATTTAGGGGTTAGGGATTTAGGGGTTTAGGGATTTAGTGTTTAGGGATTTAGGGGTAGGGTTAAGGGTTTAGGGTTTCGGATTTCGGGTTTAGGGTGTAAGGGTTTGGCCTCACTCAGGCTCCAGTTTCCTGGGCCACTTTTAAGGTTTCCGTAACGGGCACCTCTACGTGACCTACGAGCTGTGCATACCACCGAAGCCTGTTTTTTGGTTTTATTGGGTTTAGGGTTTAGGGGTTTAGGGTTTAGGGTTTAGGGCTGGTTTGGTTAATTACTCAGGCTGGGGTTTGGGGCCCAGGGGGTCGTAGCATCGACAGCCGATGGCACACATGCGCAAGCCATTTAGAACCGTCTGAAGCTGCGAGCAGAACCCGAAGGGACGCTACTTTTGGGAGAGTCCGCGGTCCGGTACTTCTGTAGACGGTCGGTGCTACAGTAGGCCTTGAGGTCAAAGTTTCAGGTTTTCTGAGGCATGCAAAGGGTGTTTCGGCGGCTCAGGGCGCCTATGGGCTTAAGGGCTTTCTTGTTTTTTTGCCTGACTGTTCAGCGTGTAGTAACGAACCCAACTGTATAAACATCCCTAGACCCAAACCCTGTTAAGGCTTACGGGGTTTATGGCTTCGGAGAGTCAGCCCAAAACCCTGAACCCTAAACCCTGAACCCTACACCCTAAACCCTGAACCCTAAACCCTAAACACCCTGAGGAATGTTCCTCCCGAGCCGTTCTGCAGCTCTCCACAGCTGAACCCCACGCTCACTTTCAAAGGATGTAGCATCCTGGCTGCGTTGAGTCGAGGATGTGTGTTTAGGGTTTGGGGGTTTGGATTTGAGGGTTTAGGGTTTAGTTCAAGGTTTAGGGTTTCAGGTTTAGGGTTTAGGGTTTGGGGTTTCGGGTGTAGGGTTGGAGGGTTTAGTTTAAGGTTTACTATAGACCGTCTTAATAATTACCCGTATTGTTCCTAGAGTTATATGATATAAGCACTATATAATGCAACCCAAAACGCTATTCCAATTATCAAGAGGCCTGCAACATGCTTCGGTTTGCCTATGACCGCATCAACTATACACTATGACCCCACAGAAGTACATTGATGGCTTTGCAGACCTTTAAAACACCTTACACCCTAAGCCCAAAGCCCTAGACCCTAAACCCTAACAGTTCCTTTTCCTTTTTCCGAATACTTTAGGACATTGCTCCGGAGATGAAGCTGCACCCGACCGGTCTTCGGGTGTGCGCGCATTGGGTTTGACGTGCTGGGCTTAAGGGTTTAGGGTTCAGGGGTTTAGGGTTTCTGGTTTGGGGTTTAGGGTTTAGGGGTTTAGGTTTTCTGGTTTGGGGTTTAAGGTGTAGGGGATTAGGGTTTATAGGGGTTTA
>CAJNDV010006491.1:16551-89920 GCA_905221635.1 Symbiodinium sp. CCMP2456 | reverse complement strand
AGAGAGAGAGAGAGAGAGAGAGGGTAACCCCTAGCGCCTAACCCTGGCGAAAGAAAGAGAGAGAGCGAGTGAGAGAGAGAGAGCGGCGTGGGAGAAATCCAGCCCCTAGCCATGGCGAACAGTGTCGTCCTGCACTTAGTTTACCTTTACTTGGGATGCGGGCAAAAATTTCGGGAGGTTTTCTCGACAACCGCCAGCCCAAAACGTAGCCGACCTCACCCCGAAGCTGTGCTCTCTGCAACCACAACTCGGCACGGGTCCGAGTCGCTAGGACCTGCACCCAACGGAAGGAAGGAACAGAGAGAGTGCGTGGGTATAGCGGGGAATTTACGCCGTTAAAGTCTTAACCTGTGGGTGCCTGTAGAAAGACACCAGCTAAATCAAGGTGAGTAGTCTCTGTAGACCGCGCGGCCAGCGCTAGTATGCAACACAACAGAACATGTAGCTCAAAACGTGCACTGAGTGTACTGTAGATCGGGGCACAACCACGAGTCCTTTCACTACGAAGCGGTGTTCTTACGATTCTCGCATGGGTGTTGTTGAGGCAGGGACTCCGGGGCCCCAGTCCCAGTAGCCACAGGTCCCACTGACGCAGAGGTGAGTTCTCCAAGACTGGTTGAGTGGGGGTCTGAGGTGCCGCAGGCTTACTTTAGAACGGTAGCACAGGTGAACGAAGCAGGGAAGGAGGAGAGTACACTGGGGGACCTTGGAATGATCTCTTCCATGTGTTGCTTCGACTCTCTATCTAGGACATTTTCAGGTGGGTAGTTACCGTTATAGGAGCCTTATAGAAGGTTTATATAATTCTATATACCTTATAAGAGCCTTATAGTTTCCCTATATACCCTAAACTCCCCACCTGTAGTTTCCTTCAACTCTACTCTCCTCAGGACACACTGGCGCATACTGGCCTAAGTTCTCTGCTACCGTTCTTTCCACTTGTTGAGTTTCTTATGGTGTGTTTGGATGTGTATGTGCGTGGATCCCTGTCCGCTAGTTGGACCGTGTGCTCACATGCAAGTTCTCACAGGACGGTATCAGCTACATGCAGATCTGCAAAGTTGGCGCATATGCTGACAGCGTCTTCGCACTGGGGCAGCATTGGCTTGTTGTGGGGACTTCGACAAACATAGATTTTTCGAGATCCCAGCACTGACAAGAGTGAATCACAGCCAACTTGATCTGGGAACTGTGGACACATAAGTCCTTCAGCATGCCGGTGAGGTTGGGGAGAAGGCAACAGTTGTGTAGCTGGACGGCGGAAGCACATAGCAGGGCAATCTATGTAGTCTGTGCCCGTTCAGACGCAAGCCTTTTCGGGGGAACATGCCACCAAGGTGCTGCCGTTAGCTTTGACGCTCACCGACTTTTGCTACCCGACCCGCTCAACCATCGCGCAGCTTTCGGTGTACATCGAGGCCCCGCGCTGCAAGAAGCTGCCCGGCTTAAAGGCTTAAAGGCAAATTCCACAGTTGTCGCGGCTTGTGTCGCACTTGTCTCCCGGTGCCGAGGATCTTTTCCTTGGAGAGCAGCCCAGCAGCAGTTGGACGGTGAGATTCAACATTGAAGAGACTTCCACAACGCCGGGCTTCTCCTGCCCACTACTCCAAGGCATTTCCCTCTTGCAAGAGACGGCAAGTGCCCTGGATCATGAAGTCGACTTGTGCTGGCCGCGGCTGAGGAGGACCCTGTTCCCGCCTCCAACATTTCACAAACATGAGTCTGTGCCAGAGCCTAGTGGAGGACATGCTTCCAGCTCATTGACTTGATGTGCTCCAGCTGAATTTCAGGCATCTCTCTGTGTTCTTCAGAGCTGAAGCATTGAAATGCTCTGAATTTGCCACTCCTGTCGCATGTGCCTCGACTGAACCAGCCAGGCTCAGATTAGACAGCGACTTCCATCCATGCTCCCGCATCTCGAAGCCACAACTTCAACTCAACACAATCCTGAGCCGACTTGTCCAGTCGGATAAAAGTCTGATTTATTGCCAAATCTGAAAGCGCTTTCCACACCAGCGCTTCAGTGTGAATACAGGGTTTACACCTCTCTTGCATCAGCGGGCCTGTGCCCGGTGTAGACTTATCGGCTTATCGGATGATAATCGGCTGCAGCGCACCTGGTCTCGGGTTTATCGGCTTATTGGCTTCTCGGCCCATGGGCGTCGGAGCAACAAACACAGGCTGCACCTTCGGACAAGGAGAAGTACCAAGGCGAAGTACCGAATCCATCTGAACCAACGCTAAGTCGGGGAAGCGAGGATCCTCCATCAAAAGCAGCGTTCGGCTTCACCTCCAGTGCAAAGGTCGCCGTTCATGAAGCGACTGCGGGGACAACGAGACTCCCATTTGGATGTTCGCGCTAGGCGTGGCCGTTTGGGTGCACAGCCACGGATGTGCCATGCAAATCCGGTCCTGTGCAGGGTAATCACCGCTGTTCTGCACCTTCTGCTGGTGCTGGGGGAGCCACACCTGCGGGCGCAAAGCCAGGATGCGAGACTTCTAGGCACTAGTTGGCAGAAGCTCTGCAAGAAAAAGGCAAGGTAAGCAGACTGAACCAAGGATCACATCCATCCTCAAGCATGTCGACCGCATCGTTTTGAGAACTCAGGACCGTTCGTGTCGGAGCCTGCTACTGCCTGCCCAAGTCAAGTTGTGCGATTCTTGCCATGGCAGGACATTTCCAAAGTGGTGCCCTCGATGAAGTACTTCATTGATATGCTGGAGTACTACGTTGGCCTCGACAACACTGTTGACTTTGAAGAGGAAAAGGCATGGCTTGTCCAGCTTATGGGACACTGTTGCTCCGACGACGAACACTTGTGTGCAGACCTTCTCAAGTACAAGGAGGGTTCCATATTGATATCGCTGTCGCGCATGTTGATGGATGATAGCAAGACTGCTTGGAAAGAAGTCGTTGCGCTGCGACAACGACCGGATCACGATCCCAGACAGGTCCATCCAATTCTCATGATGCAGCGCGGAGCCTTGTTCGCCCTCTCCTGCCTCATGCAACCACAGCACGTTGCTGATCTCGTCATGCGTGCAATTGATTGCAAGCTGGAGCGCAGAGTCATTGCCACTCTTGATAGGGAAACAGTTGAGGAATATTTTGCTGGACAGGAAGCACGAAAGACCTACACCCTTTCGTTCGTTCTCGTCATGCGTTCGGGTCAGTGCAGAAACTCCAAAGTACCTGACTTTCAGCCAATTGTTCTGGGTGCGAACACGAACTTGCCAAGCATTTACGTCAACTTGCTGGATTTCAGGCTTTGGATTCAAATTTGCACAGTGTCAGGAAAGTACGAGACGTTCGTATGTCAGAAAAGCCTAGAGGAGCTACCTCAAGGGCAGATTGTTGTGACCATCGTGGTGAACGGCTCATCGATTCAGGCATATCTCAACGAGCAGGCTCAGCTCCCGGTCTCGAGGAAGCTCAGCGATGACCCCAAGATCCTGCAGGATGGACAGATCTTGAGCGGGAAGGTTCAGCAACTGGTGCCCAAGCCTGGGCAGCCAGTCTTTGACGGCGTTCTCACGCTTTTGAGAGCCAGCCAACACCCGGCAGCTCCGCACGAGGTGGAAAGCTCTATTAAGGCATCGCAGAAGGAGGCTAAGCAGATTCTGACTCGGCGAAAGGAGCGCCTAAACGACCAGGGTGTTCCGGACTCCGTGTACAACGTCACAGAGGTTGCCTCGGCACTGCTGCAGTACATCCGTCTTCAGTTCCATGATGATCCCGAAACCCGCAGGGAAAAGCGGCGCATTGGCGAGCTGGACCTCATCGACCCAACCACGACGATGTGGATGATCTCGAACAGTGGTGTGTGTTCCCAGCTGCTTCCACAATCCCACCCACGCTATGTGGGACTCTTGAAGACCCCCTTGCAGAGAGCCATATTCCTGGCAGCTTTGGTTGCAGACAACTTCGAGAAGACAGAGGCACATGATGTCCAGCTTGGATTTCCACCGGAATTCGGGCCTCATGATAGGTCACGGCCAAAGCCTCCAGATCACTCTGTGTTAGTGGCGGTCGCCGCTTTCCTCAGCCAGCTGCTCCAGTCCCCTCGAGGACGGATGGTCATGGCAGAGGACTCATCTGCGATGCTGGTGGTTCGACTCATTCCGATGTGTGGAGTGCGACTGGACCTCTCTGGCTATGTGCAGAAGTCTTTTCGGAACCTGACTTCCAAGATGTGTGCCCTGATGTTACAAGCCAAGCAGGATGCCCCGACAACATCTTTGGTCTTAGATGCACTCTTCAAGAAATCAATGAGCGACGAGGGCCTTATCTACAAAGAAGACTTGCAGAACCTGTTGCTGTCACAGGCTTTGACTGCGCTCAGAGACATCATGCACGGGTGCATATCGACCAGGACTAATCGGCAATCCCAAATCCACCAGCTGCAGCTTGACATCCAAATGCAAATCGGTTTGATCCGCACGCAAGAGCAAATGCAGGGCCACGACGAGGCAATCCTCGCAGCACATATGCAGCAAGTGGAAAGGCTCAACGCAGACCTGTCAAAATTGCAAGGCGAAGTTCAGGACCAAGAGAATTTGCTCATACACTGTCAGAAGCTTCAGCGCCAGTTCTTCCTACAGCTCCATCATATAATGGATGAAATCATCCACGGCCTTCCCTTGCGCCCGCTTGATCTGTGCTTGCTCACCCAAATGGTCAACACCGCTTTAGAAACACCCTATGTCGGCTTTTACCGTGGAAGTGATCTCCACGCACAGAAGATGCTCGAAACAGAGCTTGCAGAAGGCATGCCATGGGAAGTGTGGTTGAAGTTCGAGTTTCCTGGAGCGTCTCATCTTCAGGCCAGTGTGTCCAAGCAGTTCCCGTTCAGATCGAGGATGCGTGGTCCCAGCAGCAAAGTCCTTCTGAACGTTATGGAAGAAGCCAACCTCCGGGATGAAAGAAGCATCTTGTCGCCCAAGCTGCGCAACGGTTCTTCCTCTGGCGGGGATCATGTTTTTGTCCACGTTGTTGGCTCTGAGGAGAAGTTGCAGGCAGATGTTGAAGTCCGAGTTCTTCCAGAGTTCGATCCACCGCTACGCCTGCCTCAAGAGCATGTATCCTTTGAAGGGCGCATCATCGAATTCGCAAGCGCTGTCCTGAAGAAGGACGACTTACCCGCAGATGCATATGCCAATGTTTGTCTTCTCTTGGCTTCGCAGCGCAACGACATGAGAGCAAATTCTTGCATTCCTCACCTGGCTTCAATTTTGATGACCTGTTGTAGGGAACTTTGGGTCGGTCGGCTCGTCTGCGCCGAGCTTTTGCAAGGTGTCCTTTATCCAGAGAAGCACTTGTCGCCGATACTGTACTTGGCCGGGACCGCAGCGAGTACACCTCTGGACACACGGCTCTACGTGCTTCAGGTCTGCAGCCAGGTAATTCATCCTGCTATGACGCCGGAGGAAGGCTTCCTGCAGTTTCTGGACAATGTATATCGTCACCGCATTGAGCTACCACGTCCGGCGGATGATGAGTTGCCACGTCCATCTTTTGGCGAAGAACACAAGAAAGCCTGTTCGGTGACCTGCTTGATGTCCGCATTGCACAAGCAGCTCCCCCGAGTCTTCCAGGTTGCTCTGTTCAACCTGGCAGAGGCGATCCTTGCGCGAGATGCCGGGGAGTGCTCGGATCTGATCAATGAGAACCAGTGGGGGGATGGAGCTGTGGTATTCCAGGATCTCAATCCTGGAAAGTTTGCCTTCTGGCGAGAGCTCCACTGGTTTCTCATGTTCGGCCATCCTGAGGTCCAGGATGCAGCGGTGCGAGTCCTTCTCATATTGTTTTGGCAGCAGAGCGTGCAGCTCGTCACTCTGATCTGTAGGACAGATGACTCAGGAGATAGCCAGCTTTCAGGGAATTATTGGTTGCTTGTTCCGCTACTGAGACTCCTGGGTCATAACAACGATGAAGTCGTCGCCGATTTGCTGAAACTCTTTGCTCCTCTGGCCCGCAGCTACAGTTCCGGCGACCACGAAGAAGAGGACTTCCATGACTTGGATGAGGCCAACGAGGACAGACTCATCCGACTTGCCAGGTCGGTTGTTTCCGAAGCGAGTCGTTCGGAGATCCTCAAGGAGGCCATGGTTCAAGTGAGCCCAAGATTCATCGTCAGAGCGATGGATTGGCCCTGCGACGTACGAGATTTCGTTCTGGACGTTGTGCTAACGCGCTCGGTCATGCAGGAGTTGACCGTATCCCCGGAGCTTGCGGGCGAATTCTGGGATGTCATGATTCACCTTCTGAGGGAATGCGGACTAGCAGGGCAGTCTTGGGTATCAACGACGCTCAAGGAATTGGCACGCATTTCTGAGCGAGTGGTCTCGCAGTCCAGTGGTGAAGATCTGAGAATGGTGCGGAGCGTTTGCTCGCCCAAGGCTCCCTTACGTAGGACCGTAGGACACTTTGGCCGCTAGCGCTAGCTCTGATCGCTGCCCACTGTCCCTGAAGGTCATTGCCCCATTGGTCTCGCACATCGCGGCAGGCACCGTGCTGTCGGACTCTGATGTTGCCAAAGAAATGTCCCACGCCCTGGCCGAAGTGCCTGACTCGTGCCCTGGCTGCTGGAAGAACTACCCGAGATGCCGTCACGATGTAAGTCTCACGAATCGGGAGGATTGCCATGAGTAGCGAATGACGCGTCATTCGCGAGTGGATCGTCTTGGGATCCGTAGAGTCCGGCAGCCTAGATGACAGTCTTGGGAATAGCATAACAGCTTGTGCGGAAGCTCGGTCATCAGGTGTTTAAGTTGGCGGTCTGTTACGCATGAGGCACTTTAGATCCCTGAAGATGTCTCGTCTGAGGCTGCTGTCCTTGCTGATCCTGCTTCCGGAGAAAGAGCACCGAGCTCAGTTGCAAGCACAGGGCTGTGTACGGTCGCAGCTTGTTCGACAGTCGAGCAGCTGTGCGTGGCATGGGGTGCATTTCGGAGTGCTATATGGCCGCACGGCGACACCTGGAATGAACGGGAATGAGTCCGTTGCCATCTAGAATGTATGTAGTGTTGCATTCCGCACATCTAGACTATTGCAATTGGGTCTTGTGGTCAGACCTTGAGAAATGCACGGGATTGTAAATGCTGCGATAAGCTTGAAGTCAATCATGAAGTTGGTTAAGATCTGTGTTGTTTTTGCAAGTCGATGTTGGCTGCATCCTCACTCACCACCATTTTCACTACCGCATCAGCACCGGTGCGCCCAGATCCGTGCAAGTTCTGCACCAACTTGACCCACGTGGCGGTACTTTCTTTCATTCCCGGCGGAAAAGACATTTCCTGTCAAGACTCAAAAGAATCTCTGCCTCACTCGTGGAGTTGATGTATCTTATCAATTCCCGATTGGCTTGACATCCCAGGCAAATAAAGCTGCTGTCCGGGACGCTGAAGGCCCAATGGATTCGACAAATGCTTCTGCCATGCATCGCATCCCGATCTGCCGATCTGCAGCCTAGGATTTGCTCCACATCGGAGTGGAAGAGGTTGACGAACGATTTAGGCTGCTCATCTGAGAATGCGGCTAGCGGTCATGGCGTGTACAGTTCCCACCTCTGAGGCCAGGTCACAACAAACGCACCAGCGATGCCTCTCGGTTCAACCGGAGACTCTTGCACAGTCCTTGCTTCCATGCAAGCACACATGGCATCTTCTTTTGCCGTGCGTGCTAGCAATAATGTAACTGTGCGAGAACACACTTCTTGTTAACGGGTGATGTATACCCATATCATAGGTACTTCTGCTAACACCACGATGAACCCAACGTGTTTCTGTTCTGAATCTCGAAGCCTAACGTGTGGGATGGCCGTTTCCGTGTCAACAAAGGCGGCCGAAAACCGCGTTTCGTTCTAATCACGACACAGACGACGCTTCCGCGATACAAGTCTATGGATAAAACATGAGCCTTGTGCAGAAGCTGCCCCCACCGCAACTGGAGCATACGCCCATTCGGAAAGTGCGAGCATTTGCCATCGCCTAATGAAGGGGCAGATTCAAGAAGTGTGGCCAACGGCCATCATCTGCAGTAAAGGGGCCGCTTGATGCCAGTTGAAGAAATGTGATCTACCGCCACTGCCTGACGAGGGGTTATGCGCAACACTGACACAAAGTTTCAGAATCCCAGCGAAAACAGACTTGCCTTGCAAAGTAGCCAGAAGCGCGACCAGAGAAGAGCCAGAAAGAACACAAATCACATCGTTGTTGTCGAGCTCTGGGAGCCAAGGACCAACCGGAATGATACAAATCCAGCGGTTGGAGCAAGGAGAGGAGCGCCAACCGGTTTCTATAGCGTCAAAAATAACCCCCCGCAGAGAGAACCCTCAAACGCGGTATTTGCAACTAGCTTGCCGAAGGACAAAACCTTTCCCGCTGCGTACCAAGCAATTGTTTGACCTCATGTCATACTTGTTCCACGCGGGCTTGGCTCATCTCACCTTATCATCTGGTTTTCAGTCTCATCTATTCAGTCTAGTCAAACCGAACTTAAGCTCATCTCAGCTCACCCTCTCTCTCACTCTCTCTCTATCTCTCTCTCTCACTCTCTCTCTCTCTCTGTCTCTCGTTCTCTCGGCCTTTATACTTTTAAGTCTATACACACATGTACATGCACACGTATTCGGGCAGCTGTACATATATGTATAATATAATAGACATATATATTTTTGTATACTAGTATTACATATGCAATATACACATGCATAAATGTAGCACACACGCACATGTCTGTTTAACATGGTCATATGTTCGCATGGTTATATGTTCGTATACCCTACCTCTGTACACGATCATGTGGTGGGCTTGAAGACAGAGGTACTTCCACGCTACTGTATGTTTTGTGGACGTTCGGGCAAGGTCAAGCAATGTAAACAGAAGTCAGATGTGGATCGAAGGCTATCAAGACATGGGTCGGGCGTTGCATCCTGATCTTCTTCTCGGCAGCGCTTCTGACCGATATGGAAAGGCAGTACCCGAAGGACCGGGAAGGCTACACTACCAGGGGCAGGGAGATTGCTGCAGGTCATTTGCCGATGCCTGTGTAGCAACCGTCAGGATTGTCCTGTTGAGCAGATGCCAGATGGATCTAGTGCTCCCGGCCCTCTTCCAATACTCGTTCCCGGTGCGCAGCGGCTCGACTTGCTTCTAGAGCGTGGGTCAAAGGGCACAGTAGTGATACTGCCCCGAGGCAAGTCAAGCTGACATGCATCAGAAAGAAGGCCATGACTGTCGACATCTTGATCAGCAAGGACATTGATCCAGTTTGATGGTGAGCCCAAATGTGCCACTTTGCAAAGCAGGAAAGCTCCGAGGCATCCGTTGACCCTGCGAATCAGGCGCCCACAACCGCACCACAAGAGCCAGAAACACTGTCCACCGACGGGTGTCTGAATGCCATGACAGGCGAACTTTGTCATCCCGACAAAAAACTTGCCCTACAGTCTCTTGGTTCATGTTAACCCCTTAGGACATCCAGGCACGTGGCTTCAGAACCAAACCCAAGGTGTGCAGATTCCCTTTGAGACGGAATTCGCTGTTATCAGTCCTGGCCGTGCATGGCGACTCGACTCAAGCTTTCGGTTTCGGCACCGGGCATGCCAGTACTCTTGCACCTCCAGGTGTTGTTTTGACAAGTCCTTGAGCCGTGGCGAGAACAGAGAGGAGTTCAAGATTCGCACTTTGTCTGCTTTTGGTCAGACCTTAGAGTCTGCGAGTCCGGGGCCGCGACAGCACCAAGCTGCTTAGGCATTGAGCCACAGTTCATGTTCGCATCCATCAAGCGCCAAGCAGTGGAAGACTTCTTCTCGGGTGGACATTTCAGGACGTCAGCGTTTCTGTGCATGATCAGGTCTGCTGAGTACTGTACCATGATGCTACTTGTTCGCCACGAGAGACTGAAATCGAGACACACCGTGCCTGTTCCGTGAATGTTGTGCCGATGTGAAGTGACGGCGAAGACTCATTTCGCACCAGGTTGCGAAATGGCTTCTTCACAGTTCTGGTTCTCGCCCCCTTCCGGAGTTCTTGTCCGACCATCCCGACTGGATGCCGTCTTTCACCGGATCGCGCATTCGGATTTGATCTCTGGGTTTGTCCGAGTTGCACCGGCGATGAATTCTCCTTGTAAACCGTCGCCGCATGTATGACACATGTGTCTTTCCATGCCAAGCCAGCGCCGCACGCCGATAACCCATGAGCGGATGGTCAGGTAGAACGCTCATTGTTGAAACGGAATCGACAAGACCTGATTCCTGGTTGTCATCAATGCTCAAGGCATTCTCCGACCGAAACCTCTCTGACCCGCCTTTGCATCTGCGTTGCCCAAGAACTCCCCAGACGTGGCAGGCCATAAGCATCCCAAGCCAAATCTAATCATTCGCACTTCAGAGCGCTAAATATGCTGCCAATCTGCCGAAGAAGGTGCTGCAGTCAACAGCATGCGAGCATATGGAGGCACTTAAAATCGAGCCCATGCTGAAGAAAAGCGACTCTCACAGCACGGCGGGCCGGCTGGTCAGCTTCCAAAGTTCCAGAAGTTGCGGGCCACTAGAGACAGGTGGTCGGATACCTTGATCACGTAAAATACAAGCCCAATGACTCAAGCTCGCGGCATGAGCTTACGCGTGTGGCCGTCTGCCATCATGGGCCATGGGGGACCAGCTGCCCACCAACAGCTTGGGGCCACCATTCGTTTCCTGTGCGATATCCATGCCCTGCGATCCAGACCTGCCGTCGGCTTGGCGGTGTAGCAGTGTAGCACGAGTCTGCTCGCGTATCCAAGGCTCCCGTAGCCAGAAAACGCACCCAGAGGAAGCCTCCAAGCGCCGCGTCCAAGCGGCCCCAACTCGGCCGACGTTCCGCTGCTGCACATGCTGGGGCCCCGTGCTGGCCCAGCTCTGCCCCTGTATTGAATAAATCATATAGCTGCCGTAAACAGTCTGACAGCGCTTTTGAACAGAACTTTGAGAGCTGAAGTTTCCTTGGTCTCCGCAACACATCGTCGATGCAGGAAGCTCATCGATACGCTGCTGCCTTCTCCTCCGGATGATCCGCACAGCATACGCGGTGTTCCGCTCGGGGTGGTGCAGGTGTCAGCCGTTTTGTCACACAGTGCGTCCTTCGGGCGATGGGACAGCAGGCCGTAAATTGGTCCTTCGGCGTGCCTCGGATTCTCTACAGTTTGTTTGAAGCTGCAGTGACAGCCTTCCAAATCTTGAAAAAACTTCAGGTCCTGGCATTTGAGCTAGAATCTTCGCTCAAGGGCCTTCGCCCTCAGCCGATTCAGGCTAGCTGGGCCACATGCATCTGCCTGTGTTCTGAGTGCCTGCAAGTTTTCGCACCATGGCAGCTTGCAGCCGATGATGGTGTCGCTGTAGGCACTGAACCCACAGCATTGCCCAGTCATCCACATGCTGCGAGTTGTCAGGACTGACAGAGTCCGCAAGATTAACACGGCCGACTGGCAAGATGGCTGTGTGTCTTGACAGGACTGTGGTCTACAAAGTTGTCGCTTCACGTCCACATGAGGAGCGCTGACCATGGCCTGGGATTGGGAGATTGAAGTGGGCTCGCAAACACTCACTAGGAGATACCATGCAAGCTCGTGCATGTCACAGGACGACTACGAGTCCCTGCAGTTGCAGATGGCAGCAGCTGCCACATCCTGAGCAAGAAGCCTGCGCAAGGGTTCTGTAGAGCCGAAAGGGAGGGTGTTGTTTCTTTTTTGATCCCATCGTGAGAGATGCTGTTGGTATGTTGCTTGCATCGGCTTGGCCAAGGAGAACACCATCTACACGTTCGCTCGTGTCAAGGAGTTCAAGGCCTCCGCCTGAGGATTGGAACTTGCTATGTCCTTCTCAATCCTGGCAGGATGCAATTCTGGGCGGCAGGAACGAGTGGAAGAACTTGCCACTCCTGCTTGACATGATGAGAAGCCGGCTAGAACCGCACTGGGTGTCAACAATGTCCAAAGTGCTGGCAGCAATCATCAACAGGACTGCCTTTGCATAGGAGACGCTCACGATCCAATGCTTCAATGGACTTCCCAGATTTATAGCCTAGTCAATGAAGCACATGTCCGCCAAATAGACCCAATTCTTGTCCGTGGGATGGATTGGATGCTGTTGCCACCTGTACTACTGCGAGCTGGGCTGCGGGTGGGCGGCCCAACCATTCTTGGCGAAGCTTGTGTTGTTGATGACTTTAGGAAATTAGGCCGGCGCGGACGGCCAAAGACCACGGAGATGTAGTTGTCGACGCTACGCCCTACCGCGCAAAGCCCTGCTATGTAGACAACCAACAAGTGCAGGAGGTCCAAACGTGGTGAACCGTCTGCGGAAAATACACGAACTCCACAAGCCACGAACGGCGCTGCGGCGTCCCAATTTGTCGGCGGGGATAATATCGAGACCACACAGAAGAGGCCCCGAAGTCAAGCTCTGACCGGCCTCGTCCAAAATGCGAGCGGCACTGTGGCGTTGTGGCGTGAGCAGGACTTGTGCGTCCCGTCCAACTTTGGGGCCTGTTCTGACAGGAAGCCTGAGAGTGTCAAGTCCCCCTTCGAGTCGCTGATCATGTACCTGGAGCTGGCTATGAAAAGGCCCGTCCGAAATCTTTCCTGCGACCTCCGAAAGGCTTTGGTTAGCCTTCAACTTGCGGGTTGCAAGCAGGAGATCTCCTGATTCGTTGGACTATCGCGTCCTCACGCCACTGGTCAGTGTTTACGCAGACTTCCTGGAGGCACCGGCGAAGAGTTCTTCTCCACCCCCCCCTGCAAAAGAGACACCAGCTAGGCCGGGTGGAGCCCGACGTACGAGGAAATGGAGGCTCGACCCAAGTACGGAGCCACCAGACTGAGAGATCCGCAAAATGCAGGACCGGGGCAGCAGCGGGTAGTCCAACTCACGTCGCAATGTGAAATGATGTGTGATCGTGAACGACTACGAAGGAGCCAAGAACTCTGACCTTTGCCTTTTTGCGCTGCTGTTAGTCAACTCCTCGGACCCCTTGATGCGGGCAGCGTGCCAGGGACTTGGACTAGAAGCTTCCACGACTAAAGTCCACTGCATCCCGGCATTCAAGACATTCAAGTACTGACGAGGCATCAGGGCCATCCGCGTGCTAGGCGCAACCTCTGCACCGATGCCGCGGGACCGAATGCGTTGCTGAAAAGCTCGTAGTGCTGGCAGGCGGTCGAACTGCCCGAAAACAGCCGGTGCTTCACTCAGAGTGAGCATTCGGATGAGTGCGTGCTTGAGCAGCACTGGTTCTCATCCCGCATGCCTTGGCTGAGATCCTGCACATCACTCGCTTCGAAGCGCAGTTGCACTAGTGCATGTGTATCGTGTTTTGATGCAGGCAGCAGTTGTTTTGTGACTGAGGTCAACATCTGCATGCTGCCACCAGATCCGAAGACGCAAAAGCCGTATCAAGGCCTTCCACCACAGGGCCTGTCCATAGCTCTACCAAGGACCCCGCTCTTATGTTGACGTTGGCGGGTCAACATGGGCGACAATTCAATCTTTTTTTGCCCACTGCAGCCCGTCCAAAAGTCCAACTCCTTGAGAGGAAGTCCTTTCATTTGGCGCCATTTGCATATTCAATGTGGCTGTACCTGCAAGATGAAGTGGCAGGGTGCTCAGATCTGGCGCAGAAATCAGATGCTGTCAAGAGTAGTTGTCACTGTTCTAGAACCCGAAGGTCCGAAGTGAATCAGGCACCAGGACAGCTTGGGCATCGCTGGAAGTTGGTAATAGTTGCTGCCTGGCACAGAGCGCAGAATTTCAGACACGTGTGGACAGGATATTCCACATTGTGAGCCATGCCACGCCCGCCAGCACTGTGCCGCAAATTCAGCTCTTTCTCGCTCCAGGACGGGCTGAGCTGAGACAGGGCGCAGCATACGACGTAGCCTTTCCATCACCGTGAAGTGTGCATGCATAAACGACGATGATGTAGACATTTCATTCCTTTGTAAAGATTTTCGCAGACAGATCGACGATCCCAAAATGTGCAGGCCCCGGCAAGGACTACCACAATTGCCGATTCGAGGTCCGTCTCGGCCCGGTGGCAGCAACAGAGACACATTTTTGATGTTGTCGTTGAGCGCTCGAGTTTTTCTGAGGAGACAGTCACTTCGTGCCTGACGAGGGCACGGGAGGCCTCAAGCGACATGCCTGGGCAGCTCGGCGGGATTCGCTAGGATCTACATGGGGAGCAGCAGATCAGTGAAAGTAGAAGGGTGACTGGCCCAGCCCGTCGGAAAGGCAGCCGCACAAGAAGTTAAATCACTCAAGCATGCAGAGTTTGCATGGCTAGTTTCGGAACAAGGATCACGTAGTTGCGGCCTGTTGAAATGGCAAACCGTACTCGTAGGGGGTGCTCGAACCTGCCGTGACGCCGTGTATGTTAAAGGGCACGGAAGGTGAGGTCGCAGAGGGAAGGAGTGCAGCCCTGTTGCGTGCAGAGCCTTTAGTGTGTGTGTGTGTGTGTTATCTCACGACGGCAAAGCAGTCTTAGCTAGTGTCAGAATCACGATTCAGTTAATGCCTTTCAGTTCGCTGAGGTGCACGTTTGTTTAGTGTTGGGTCGGCGCAACATCATCCTTTACATCAACGCAGAGGTGGTCATGCAGAAGGACGGGTCGTCAGAATCAGACAGTCAAGTTTGAAAGCCACCTTTCGAATTTGTGAACTGATGGAAGTTCAGGAGACATCAGGAATGCAGCAATTCTCAAACCTTCGTGGTCCACAGCGGGGCACGTGCTATGTTGGGATACCGCCTCCAGATCTCGCCGCACACCTGGAGACTTCAATCAAACGTGTTCGATCTACAGTAAGTGCAAGCCACAACTGCAGTTTTGAGTTGTCTGCATTGCTTGCAAAGGTCCCCTACCACGCAATGAACTGGTTCTTTCCCGGTTACATTTTTGAGCTGTCCGGGACTTGTTTCACTGTTTGGGAACACAGGCGCAAAATCACAAATCCGTGCCCAGGGCCTATCACGATGAAGGGCTCAGCGCTTCCCAAGTTGAAGTCCTTCACGCAGGAGGTCGGAGAATACCGACATCTCGTCCATTCTGGTTGGTGTTGCAATGCGCAGGACGTCGCTCGCTTCCTCTGAATCTATCCAGCTTCGAATCTGCTGAAGACACGGAGTGCCATAGCTGAGTGTAGAAAGCTCCGCCAGTCCGTAGTACCGTCAGGGACGGACATGTTGGTGTTCGGGGAAGGTCCTTTGGAGGTCTCTGAAAAGCCTCTGGCAGCCTTTGGGGGCCTCCCGAGTAAGGTCTTGCTGCATCTATCCTTATATCAAATGGAAGCCCACCCCGTTGCATTGGTTAGCAGCGCGCCCAGCACGCTGACCTGGGCCTCGTCTATCTCTCGTGTCCGTGTCCGTGTGTGTCCCTCTGAACCCGGGGCCGAATGCCGGGGCCGAGGTCACCAGCGACATTTGGGAGAAACTCGAAGGGCCAATCCTGACGTTGCTGGCCTCGAAGGCACTGTCCGTCTGTCCCTGCATTGCTGTTTGCATTGCTTTGTCTCCAGGACCACTTGATGAATGAGACAGAAGTCGCTCAGCTGGATTTTACGTGCGAAGCCGCACGTGTATGCAAGATGCGTGACGCATCCGTGAGGTTGATGAGTTTCAGCTGGAAGCAGTGCGTGCCCTGCGCAGTGCAGCAAGCCACTTGCTGGCGGCCTGCTTCGACCTGGATGAACCTTTTGGGCACATATTCTCAGACTGCTCATGCCACCCCCTGGGACCTGCAGTCGACTCCAATGCGCAGTGCAGCTTTTCAGGAAGTTTGCAGCCGACGGCTCCGACAGTGGGCAGTGAACTTTGCACAGGTGAAGCCCGAGGCCCAGCTCTGAGAAGCAACCGAAGGATGCCTAAAGGGCCTACACGTCTCTAAAGCAGAAGTAACTTCGAAGAATGAGTGCAAGATCGCGCAAGCATACAGTGATGAAGCAGAGCGCAGACTTCTCTCGAACCTGCTTTCAAGAAAGCAGAAACCGAGCCTTCGATTTGTGAAGTAAGGCTGCAAGTGCCGCCGGTCATCAAACTGCACTTGAACCACGCCTGCTCCAGTTCTTGCTGTGTTTTCTGCGGCGTTACCAAATGCCTTGAATCTGAAGCGGGTGAATGGTGATGCATCAGGAATGACGAATCCTTTTCCTTCGAGTTCAAGCTGCGATTTCGACAGCGCCTCGTATGGTACATGCAGGACGCATCCACGCACGGCCGACTGCCATCGCAAATTCATCAGTGTGCGCTCGACTTGGATCCCAGGTACAGCAACTTGGAGGAGGGAGCCAAAGTCCAGACCATTATGGCAAACGTCAATGAGAAGCTTCTCGGCATGCCGATTACAGGATGGGGGCAGGTATCTGCAGCTATTCCGTGGATTCCTGTCTGCGCGACATTCGACTCCTGTAGTCTCAGCACAGCAGGGAAGATGCAAGTCGTCCGCAGGCGAGCCATGGCATCAACTCAAGCCGATGCCAGAGATCAGTTCAGAATATGCATCGAGAGCTTGCCGAGCACTACGAACGATCCAGAGAAGGAGTCTTGTCTGCCGAGTCGACGTCACAGCAGCTGGCCTGGTGTCACAACTTCTTCGCATCAAGCATGACAGAAACGATTAGAAACGAGTCTAGCCGAGGAAGGCATGTATACTGGCCTCTCGGCTTCAAAAGCTAAGAGGACACATGTCACGGACTCTTGACTTCGAGTATGCGCAGATCTGTGAATAGAAGATAGCCGCACAGCTAAGCTTGTCCGCATTTGTGCAGCAGTTTCTGCAATTTTGTGCGCACCGCACGGCTGTATTGCCCACGGATTTCTACTGCAGGCTCTGACTCGAAGAACTGCTGGTTCCTCACCTTTGTGTATTTTCAAAACGTCACGCAGCTGAAGCTCCTTGGTTGATAACGTGGGACCGCTTCAAAAGCATCTGTTCATCTCTATGTTGCCTGCTTCTCTTTTTGTCAGGTTGCCTCCTCAGACTGGGCCTGATGGTTGGCTTCACTGCACTATTGGCTACGCCACTCATTCGAACGGGGCAGAGGGAGGGGCGCTTTTGTGCAGACAGGGTCCGTCTCTCCCATCATCCCTTCGTCGATGTGTCTCGAAGGTGGACGGGAAAACAGAGCTGGCTGCTGCCTGGGATGGCGAGGAGCCGCGGATCACCATCGAGAGCTACACCAAGGACCGACGAGGACAAAAAAGGAGTGGGTACAGATACAGTAGTTACGTAGTTGGGAGGGGAGAGAGAGGGAGAGAGAGAGAGAGAGACAGCGTAGCGAGCCATTTTTGGCTCAGGTCATCTGCTAGAGAGTGTTTGCTCTCCAGACCCGGAGGTGGACGTTTCCCTGAAAGCGGCTTGAGGCCACTCGCCGCTGAGTTTGGGCTCGCAAGGGCCCCTCCAGGACCACGCAAGTCCCCTGACCCAGGCCCCATGCTGCCCAACCGCTGACAGACCTCCTCTTTCCCGAAGGCGACCAGAGCAGGTAGATGGAGTACCAGACTGGAAGGGGGACGCCAAAGGGGGACACCAGGAAGGAGAAACTAACACGTCCCAAGCAAAAAGGGAAGCAAATGGGCAGGTTGAGAGGCACCAGCCCAGCCAACTGATGATCCACGGAGTCCGGCAGAGCCTATGCATCATCGGGGCCAAGGCTGGGCAGCGCGGAAGCTCCTGATCCAGGCTTCTTTGCAGGTCTCCTAACGGACTTCGCCAGGCGCCGCGGGAAAGGGAGACTGACACCGAGGCGAACCACACCGACCACCACAAATAAAAGCAAAGACCCGCGCTGGTGCCAGTTGCAGTGGAGTGCCCCACAGTTCCAGGTGTCGTACTCCTCCACGGCGCGGCGTTGCGCTATGGCCCTTTCGCGGATGGCCTGTTCCTCCACACCATTGTTCGGACCTCTGGCTGAGGAGGCAGGTGTAGTTGGTGGCTGCAGCACTGCTGGTGCGGCACCTGCTTGGTGTGGGGTTACTCCTCGTAGCCGTGGTATCGCCTTCTGCCTTCCCTTCGGTGGCTTGTCTGCGGCGGCCTTCGGCTGCGTGTCCTCCTTGGTATCGTTCTTGGTGCTGCCGCCTTTGCCTTGCTTCTGTGTCCGGGCCTTCTCGGGTTCCAGTCCATGATTCCAACAGGCATCATCGGACTCTTTGTGCCCCGTCGTCCTTGACAGCTTCTGGAGTGGGTGTCCAACTGGCATGCCATCTTGCCTGGTGCTGTTGACCCTTGGGCTTGTCCTCCTTCTTGTGACTGCCTGTGCTCGAACTCGAGGAGGAGGAAGGAGGTGCGCCCCATTTCCTCTTCTTTGAGGGTGTGGCGGCATGAGGTGGTGTCGCCCTCGAGTTCGATGTCGCTCGTATGGGGTACTTGGGTACTTGTCCCTTGCTGGTCCGCTGGCCGGTTCTCGAGGTCGTCTAGGGTTGCTCTCGCCTCGGCACGAGGACCAGTTGAGACAGCAGGTACCAGGGAGCGCAAGACCAGCTGAGCCTGCAAACCCGCAGGCCGGCCAAGAGGAGGAACAAGCTCCGAGGAACGACTTGGGATAAGGTTCCTCAGGACAGCCAAGGACATGGACCGAGGCACTAAGTGAAGAAATGTACCTTATTGTACAAAGTTTTGCAAGAGCCGGGAACTTTGCATCCGTGTACCAGCCTATTGCCACACGACAAAATGAATGGGAGGCATCTTTCTATAAGTTTCGTCCCGACTTTAGTTAGTGCAAAGGGGGCACCCAAACAACTTTCTTTGAACCTCAGAATGGGCAGATCCCCCGGCCCGCGCTCCAGGCGCTTCCCCATCCACCATTTTGGTCGAGGGGCTTGGCTGTAGTGTGGTCTCTCGAACCGGATGGGTGACCCTCACTGTATGCCTCCGTAGGGGCAGGCTGCGGTACCACATTGTAAATTCGAGGGAAAGGAAAGTAACATGTGTGCCGACGAAATAAAAAATATGCTCTAATTGCCGGTCGACCCTTACCCCACGCAAAGCAAAGCAAAGCAAAGCAAAGAGAGAGAGCGAGAGAGCGAGATCGCCGAAGTTGTTAAAAAAAGTATGTTTCAGCAATTTTCGCTTCCGATGGGGGAGTTCAGGGTCCAGGGCCTTCGTGCAGCCGAGCCTCTGGAGAAGAACTTTTCAAAGGAAACACGTTAAATGATTCGCAGGTGCGCGCTTGCGCGCGAGGGGTTAAAGGGGGTTCTTTCCTTCGTTCTTTTTTCACACCCCTGCACCCAATAAAACATTGGGTGGGCCTGGCGCCCGGGGGCATTGACCTGCCCCTATGCCCCGGAGAGAGAGAGAGAGAGAGACAGCGCCGGTCTGCAGCCTCGGAGCTGTGGGTGAAAGGACGGAGGTTCAGAGAAACCCTCTAAGTTTTCCCTCTCTCCCTCTCCGAGGACATGTTTCGCACAGAGGCGTATCTGGGATGCGAGGTGCAGGTCACCGGAAGAAGCTCGGACAGCAAAGCACCTCAAGGAAAGTCTTCGTGCCAGTCGCATCTTCTGGCAGTGGTCAGGTGTGCAAAAGATTTGCAACCAGCTTCTTTGCGACCTTGCCTACGTTCGGGTTTGGGACAATTACGAACCTGGGAGGCAAAAGACGTGACTTTGGATCTGATCTGATAAAGTCGACCTTGATCAGAAACTCAGGAGCCTGCAGACAAGCTCAACAAGGAATTTGCAGATGCCGGGGCACCCAACGCAATGCTCGTAGCCGGTAACCAAGCGGTCTTCGTCTGCCTGATGCCCATCATTCACGAGGACAGGGATTTGTGCTTTGCCAGAGTGGCCGCAGGTTGGTCACAGGAACTCAGCGACGAGCGTGATGGCTTTAAGCTGCGCTCAGCACACTATGTGGTTTGTGCCGTTCCTGCTGCGTGCGAGGACCGCGGTTACATATTGGACGCCGTGCCTATGTCGGCGGATGTTGGCCCAACAGTGACAACAACTGCGGCCGCTCAAAAGTCAGGAATCAGCGCAGCCACTGCTCATAACGAATGGGATTTTCACAACACCAGTTTTCTGCCAGGACCAAACACAAAGGTGTTTCCATCCGTTCGATCTCGCAGCTCGGAGGAACAAAAATGCCAATTCTGCATTCCAACATTCTTCTGCTGTTCTTCGTCCCCATTCGTTGTCATGGTGCTTTCAGCCCGCTAAGCCGAGGATACAACGTGTCCATGCAATGGCCAGGATGTCTCTTCTGCTCGCTGGACTACGTGCCGCCTCTTGGAAGCATGAACACTTTCCAGAATCTGCTTGGAGGGCACCGACACTGCACAAATGGGGTTCTCTGACGGAGACCAAGGACCTTTACAGCACCTCGTGCAATATCCGATGGGCTTGTACTGCAAGATGGGCTGTTGCCCCTCGTCTGCGATCTCATTCATGCAATGTCTCTCATGACTCATTAATTAACTGATTCATGACTCATCACGCATGCTGGTTAAGCTGGTGGCTCCGGCGCTCAGGCGTGTTGCCTGCATTTGCATGTTCGCGCCGCTGCATGCCACTGCCAACTGCGAATCATTTTGAGTGGCTGCTGGTCATACCACAAGGTGCATCATTGATTCATCCAGCAGTGGGGCCTTCTTGACTAGTCTCCGGTGCCTGGTGGGCCTTGAAGAGGTGCAGGAAACAGCAGCAATCGAGAGTTCATCACAGGTTTCACAGGTTGCAGCAGCATGAATGATAGTTGCATTCGAAATCGCGTATTGCGACTTTCCCAAATCCCAAACCGCTGAAGCATGCCAGCCAAACATCAACGATCGACTGATCCACTCGATCCCACCATTTTCAGCAGTCCCACGCGACATTCAGAAGGATACCTGCGAACGTTCCCGAATTCCACAAGCGAGCCATGTTCAATTCCGCGTCGATGTCGTTTTGTTGTCCTGCTGCATGCAACTTCATGCCCTTCTGGGTGCTGGGGCTTGCCATCACAGTTCGGGGTTGTTGGTCTTCCCGCACACTATGAATGCGCTGAGGGGTAATCTAGGGCCTATGGCCAGACTGAACACTTCTCGGAGCTGGCCTGACCGTTGTGGTTTGAAGATCTGCAGCTCTGACTGTGGCAACCCTGTCCTGACACAAACCTCGGCGGACGAGTGCCGGAGTCCTCGTTGCAGCATGTTGCAGCCTACAGCCACGAAGCGCCGAAAGAAGTGCTGGGACACATGTGCGCATTGACCCTGAGAAGATCTGACAAGCCTTCGAGGCCTCACAGCTGCGCAGTGCTTCGGGCAAATTCTTCTGCCGGGATGGCATTGCCGGTGGGAACGGGCAGTTGGCCTTGCACGCAGCTACTTGGTTTGCATTGGGCAAAGCGTTTGCATCTGCGTCTTGTTAATGTCTGAGGCCATGCTTGTCAGTGTCTTGGCTGCTGGGAGCTGCCACACAGCTTGCAGGGGTACATCCGTGTAAAGTGCATCGGACTTGGAATCTGCGCGTGCCAAGGAGCGCTGCGCGTATCAGTTTCAGTGGCTGATCCATCATCCTTCTTCCATCAATGGCTCGATCAAGAAAGAGCAGTGTGCAGTAGGCTCGCTGTCCACCCCAGTTCCAGTATCCTGTCGGCGTGTGCTGCTCGGTCCGAGAGGCTTGCTATTGCAGAATGACTTCTCAGAGCTGTACCGTGCGAGCCGCCTTTCTGCATGTTTCAATCGTGCGAATGCTGTAGTAGAAGCTTCTTGCAGGTTGCGTGTCACGCGAAGCCCAAGCCCAGCTTTAGTTCCTGACTTCCGAGGCTGTGCGACACTGGATGTCACACTCGACACGAAGATGGCCCAGCAAACACCTGACAAGCGATTCTTGGAAGTTATAAGTTATAACCTTCATGCCGCCTTTGCATGTCCACCTGTTCGTGTCATCGTCGCTCTACAGTGAGTGAAGGACTCAACGACTTGGACGAGGCTGTCGAAGCTGAGTGTGCGTGGCTGCAAGATGCTGTCCCATGAAATTCAACATCCTTTTCCATGTGGTGTGACAGCATCGTTCAGCGCAGCGATACAGCTTCATATCTTCCAAAGAGCATGTCGAAGCATGGGTTCGTAAACCACAGAAAAGAGGCTGTTAGAAAGCTTCCTGTGACAGGCCAAGGAGGCGATTAAGATCAGCTTGACTCGGCGAGGTGGGCACGAAGACAGCAAGAGCTCGCCTGTGGAATTTGGTTGCTGCAGGCTGCATCCTGAAAATGCAGCTGCTTTTTGCGGACTCTGCTCTGTGGATCTCTGTGCTACTTGGCAGCAAGAGCCACGCGAAGGGGCAGCTTGCATGCACCTTGGTACGAGCCCAGGTTCGTGAACGATAGGCTCATCGATGCCCAAAGCCTTGTCCTCCCACCGCAGTCCGTTCTCGTTCCATTTGTGCGCCACAGATCGCAGAAAGCTTTGCCATGCAGAGAATCTGTGTGCCACTGTGTTCAAGAGTGGGCACATCTCCTCCGCAGATCAAATCGAGGCACATGGGCTTGCACGGAGCTTACAAGGGCAAAATTTGCGGCAGTTTGCCTATTCATGCCTACATGTCCTTGGTAAGGGCTGGCCAGATGTTTCAGTCGCTTCCCAATCTCTTCTCCAGCTGCATGGCTTGAAAACAGAAGCGATCGTGCAGGGCAATGTAGGGTCCGTGCATCAAATCCGAGGCTTGACGTGTGCTTCTTGGCTGCAAACAGACACGGCAGACAGCCAGGGGTAGCACCCTCGCCTGGAAGAGCCGGCGAGTGACAGGACCACTTCAAGTTCCAGCTCCCTGGAAAGAAGGACTTCCCTGATTCTCTTGCAGCCTTGCCTTCTACTGCCCGCAACTCTTGGAGATGCGTCATCAGGAGCGGCTCAGCCTGCTGCCAATCTCCCATGTGACGTGGCCCAGCTACGAGCACGGAGTCACGCCTCCAGCAGTGTCAACCTCCAATTCGATCTATGCAGCATTGGGCTAAGATGCAGCATCCTGCGAAGCATTCTGACTGGAAGAAGCGATCGCGGTTCACTTCCGAGGCCTACTGCAATTTTCGGGACTTTGAAGCGGACGTATTGCCCAATCCAAACAACGAGCCAGCCTCAGACTACGCGTTCGGAGAATTCCAGATGTACGAAACGATGTAGCCTCGAGGATGTGGTGCTCGAGCGCATCAACATCCCCTTGCTGGATCCGCGGGCCGAGAAGACTCGCGCACTTCTGGAAGCAATCCTGGAGGGGGCCCTGCGGGACAAAGACCGAGGCCTCGATCTGGGCTGTGGGCTTTGGGGCTCTGGGGTGTGGATCTCCAGACTGCATGAGTCATGATGAGTCATGTCACCTGAGCCAGTTGCGCCTTGGGACATTGAGGCCCCACATGCAATAACTGCAACGTGTCGAAACCAGAGAGGCGTTGGAATCCAAACCTAAGTGCACATGTCCGTGGCATTGCCAAGCTCCTCAGCGGACACAAAAAGGACTTGAAAATCCTGCGACTGCTGCCGCCAAGAACTTGAAGACGGTATACAACACACAATATAGTTCAATATAGCAGCGGCTCTCTTGAGGCTGAGGTTTGGAGGGGAGCGAGGGATTGTGCTGATCCGATCTGGCAGGGGAAGTCCGTTTTCCAGAAGACATGCTGCTGCTTGCGGCGATGTGCTCATCCGAGCAGATATGGAGGTGGACTGCTCTTGCATGTCATACGGTGATAATCCGCATCCAACAGTATAGTTGCGCAGCCGCCGGGCATCAAGCCCATGCTTATGGAGGGTGAGTGTCCGGAAAATTGATATCTGAGGTTTGTGGCGCGCAAGCGCAGGGACTCGGAACTTTATCTTGCAATGGAGAGCCTACTCAGAGCCTTGCCAGCAGCACTTCAGGCACGGAGGTGTGACTGCTTCTGGGAGTAGGTTCGGCGCGCATTGCCTCACCATGCCCAAGGCAGTCAAGCGACGTTCATGGGACTTGCAGAAGCAACAAAGCGGAAACGCTACGCATTGCTGGCTTTGGGCATCTTGCTGCGCTTTCCTCATTCCTACGAGGCTGGTTGGGCCGAGGTCATGAAGCCATGTCATGAAGACTGCATGAATGCTATGAATGCTACCATGGGGAGTCTGTCGGCCAGGCATTGTTCGAGATGGGTTTCTTGCAAGTGATGGCCAGATTTCTGTCGACTGGCCTGCCGTCAGCGCATGATGAGGCTTCAGCACATCACTTAGTTGGCTTGTCTGAGTGATAGTGAGGTGCCCAGCGACATAGAGGTGTTGTGACGATGGCAAATTAGGATTGCCGCCAAGGACACGAGCGGGCTCACTGCACGTCTGAGCACACGAGCGTTGCGTGTGGACTCCTGGAAGAATCGGCTGCAGGCAGCCAGGAACATGCACCTTCACTGCAAGCGCTGACAAACTGTTGTGTGGGAGTGGCAGGGTCTGCAGCAAAGACGAGGTACTCCCTGCTTGGTACTACTTCGCATCTTCTCTCTCCTGTGGAAGCTCCAACCTATGTCGATACCTTCAGCGAGATGCGCTCCGTGGCCAATGCCCCAGCTGTAGGGTTGAGTGCGTTTCAGCGCTGTGGACCGAGCCATGGAGCCGAGGTGGGGAGCAGTACACAAGAGCGCTCGGAAGTCAGCTACGTCTTGCAGGAATGTCAGGACAGACGACGACCCACGAACGACAACGATTTCTTGTTGCGTGTTGCCTGATACTGCTGAGCTCTGCAGGATGCAACAGCTGCCGACCTGGGCAAGTTCACGGATGCACTTCGAACCTACTCGGCCTCGGGCTTTGCCTCTAGGGAGCAGGGGCAATTCAAAAGAAGGCGAATGCCGAATGCCGTCTTCCAGTCCAAGGCTGGGACGGCGGGCTTGCGGTCACCAGGGTCTCCTGACAATGCATCGGTCATCCTCAGCGACACCTGCCTGCAACTGTTGTTTTCTTTGCGAAGCCTTCTCGCTTAAGCCATGGAAGCCGCTTTGAAGGTCCTGAACACATTGACCCACATGATTGGACGTGATGAGTGCCTGGACAGAATACGTACTTCTACTGTTGGTGAGATGTGCCTCCATCTGTGCATAACTACTGCGGGCATTCATGTGCAAGTACCCATCCTGATCCTTTGCTGACAGACCAACGGTCGTGCTGTCCAGGTATCCTACACGCGCCGCTGATTCTCGATTGCGTACGATCACCAGCGGTTCTGTAGAGTGTGTCTGCACTCGTTAGCACTGAAGAGTTCGAGTCAAGCCTTTTTGGACAAGCAAGATCAAGAGTAATCGTGGCGGGTAGCAAGGCCACGGTCCTGCCATAATTGCATAGCACTCGTCTCCCTGCAATCAGGAGAGTGAGCACCAGGCTCAGCGGTTGAAAATGCATGCATCCAGCAACATTTACGAGTGTCGCATTCCGGATGCATCAAACATTGCGACTCAGCTCAAGTGGGAAGGCTACTGAATCGATTTAGTCTGAAGACAGAGAGCTTGACTTGTTTGCGCCATGCGTGTAGGTTCTCCATTCGCATCGCAAGACCACCCCCCCCCCCCGCGTCGAAGATGGCGTTTGTAGGTGATTGCGTTCGACAACATTCCAATTGGGAATGGCTCCGTCGAGATTCTTGAAGGCGATTGCGACTGCGGTTGAGTGAGGTGAGCCCAGGGCTCAAGGGAGTGTGGGCTGCGATAGCCTGGCAGGTGGCACTCGACGAGGCATGTGGTCTCGCTTCTCTGATGATGCCGAAGTCTTCAAGCAAGAGCCCAAACACTCCCGTGCTCATGCCACAACAAGCTGTGAGTAAAATGTTGCGACATGTTGCGACCGGCCCAGGGTCACGATCCAATCTGCGGCTCGGCACAGATGCGTTGATGAGCTGGCGAAGGTTGCTTAGCATGCCACCAAGTATTGAGATTAAATGCCGCGGCAAGCACCAAAGGGTGGTGCAATGCTGGCCGCTCAAGGCTGTGCATGAAAGATGCGATTACGTGTTGGGATCAGTTGTTGCACTTATCGGCACTCTGGTTTCAGAGAGGTGATCGGTTTCTGACCGTATAGGCTGTGTATGAGAGCAGTGCACGCTTCGTGCTAGCTCTGAGTGGCTTAACACTTAGTCGCCTCGCTTCTGTTTCCCATGTTATTCCTTCGTGTGTCCAAGTTTAGTCTTAGCCTTACAGCTCAGAAGTTCAGGTTGTGTTGGTTTCGGGTTTAGACTTATTGAAGACATGTCGTGGCCCGGCATGAGGACACTTTCCAGTGGCGATTCAAGTACGAGTCCGAGGAGATCCTGAATTCCGTGCAGGATCACCTTGAGGTGGGCTGTGAAGTGCTGCTCTCTGCGTTTCGCCGTGCAAGCAGTCTGACTCACAGGACTCGGTGGATCGCGAGAATCGGGGGTACCGATTCGTGGTTCGACCTGTGCTGCTCTGCAGAACAGATCCGGGCTTTTCCAATGTTCCGAGCTCGCCTCCAGTGGACCGGAAGAGATCTGAAGTTTTCCCATCCCCCCAGGTGGGACACGGATGATGCCCAGACGATTTTCGCCCGACGCCAGCTCATTCTGGACAAGCCAGGTGCCATCCATGATACGGACGCAGTGTCAAAGTTCACGCTGAAGTGCTGCCAGCGCAACAGGTTTCGTGAAGCTGCTCACCAGCTTGCATTCGCAAGCCAAAGGCCTCGGTGCCGGTGGCGAGAAGGTGGACGCTTCTGACAAAAGCGCTCAACTACTGCAGATTGTTGCCGTCGGCCGAAGGTGCAAAACGAAGTCGATTTGAAAGTCGTGATGCTGCTATCCTTCCTCGCACAGCGAGGCTCAAAGCCTGTTGCAGCTTCGGGGCGACAGTTCAGAAAGCAAACCTGAGCTCACTAGCCTGTCGATGAATTCGCCTCAGCCTCGATTTCCATGCATGGTGGCCAGGTACAAAGCCTCCACATCCAGTAGCTTCGTTGCAAGTTGGCATGCGCTGCTGCACATGACAAGCCTATCATCAAGCTGCTCAGGCTATGACCACTGAAGACCCCGCCGTGGAGAAGATTATTTTCCAGACACTTGCCTGGAGAGGTTTGTGGATCGAATCGTTCTCGCGCGGCACCACAATGGAATCAATAGAACATGCCTGCTTAAGCAGGGGGCAGGGTGCGGCAGCTGCAAAGAGATCTAAGATGTGAAGTGGCGCCTTCAAGCCTTCAGGGAGGGCCAGCAGCTGCGTAGTCCAGTCATCAAGCACCGGTGGCCTTTTCAGATAAAGCCGTTGGTGTGGTGGGCATTTGTGCTCCCGCACCAAGACATTGCATCTTACATTTACATCATTTTATTTACATCTACAGTCGCAGGTCCGAAGGCTTCGGATAGAGCAAATGCACTCCTGTAGACAACAGCTTGACTGACGGCCTGAATGACTTAATTCCCCCGATGGCCGGAGCCGGACTTGGAGCGGACGAAGCAGCGTAGGTGCACGGAAGATTCGACGATCGGTGAGGAGTAAGATGATCCGCGGTTCCCCTTCTGTCCTGCCCGCAAATCCTTGCAGGCAGGCGCTACCACATGTGGCCGAGAAAGTTTCCTCTCTGTACTCGGAGCGGCACAGAAAGAGTTGCTACAAGACTGGGCAGGGCCGCAGGTGGGGCGTGGGCCTTGCGAGTTGTGCCTTGGTCCTGGCTTCCAGTTCCTGCAAGCATTCCCGTTGCAAGCACACGCCTCGACAGTTCGTGAGAAATGAGACAGTGAAAGCTGCTAAAGGCTATATTCGGGTCATCGAGAAATTCCCTCCTCCATGGTATCAAGCTCTGGAAGCAACGCTGATCGGGATTTGTGTAGCCTGCGTTTGCTTCGGTGAGACAAATCCCGGTCAAGCACGCTTCGTGGAGTCGGAGCCCTGGTTCGGCTACAGCTCTGGCGGGCTGTCTGTCGAGGACATAATTAATTTCGTGTTTTGCTCTGAGCTTCTAGTGCGTGCTTGGGCGAACGACTTTCAAGCAAGCTGGTTTTTTCGTGGAAGCTCCATAACAGACCTTGTCTCGTGTTTGCCTGTCCTTGACCGGGCCTTTGCATTGACGCCTTCATCGGATCTTAGCTTGGAGCTGACTCTTTTGCGCTCCATCCGCTTTGTCCGCATCTTCCGGCTTTTGAAGTCAACAGCGATCATCGAGGACCGGCAGGGGCGCCGAGGCAGCAGTTTGGGCTTGTCGGTGGTGAGGATCCTGGTCTCGGCCATTGGAACACTGTCAATCTCGGCCGGCCTGCTGTGGAGGGTTGAGGGCCGAAACGGCATGAATCCTTCGCTCAACTCCTTCGGTGATGCCTGCTTCTACATGCTGAATGTTTTTACCTCTCAGGGCGCGCCGTTTCCGGTTGCCAGTACGGAGGGCAGGTTTGTGACAAGTGTTGCGATTGTCATCGGATTGCTATCTTTACCGGTTCAAGTTTCAGAGCTATTTGCAGTGCTGCGTAGCTGGAAGGCTGAAGAAGAACGGGAAGATCGGAAAGGGGGTACGCGTGGAGACGATGTGCTTGAGGAAGCTCGGGATGTACCTCAAGCCTCGTCAGTTCTGCAGTCGGTGCAAGGCGATCTTCCATCATCAGACAAAATCGGTGCTGGCTCATCCGCTTTTCTGGAAATATCAATCAGGGATTTTTGCCAAGAAGCTGGACTTGGTGTGGAGGCGCTTGAGCCAAAGGTGGTGGAGTCGGATTTGATTGACTTCTTTACCGTGCTCGAGGATCCTGCAGCGGCAGGTCATATTGCAGCTGACCCATGCGTTCGCATCAAGCTGGCGGCTGCTCTGATCCGAAGGAAGCGGCTTTACAAGAGAACTTGACATGCCCGCAGAAAAAGACAGAGAGGGCTACCCTTGATGTTAAGGCGCTACTGCGGAACCTAGAGAACCTAAGGTCTGGACTTTGTTTAGGGTTTAGGGGTTTAGGGCTTTTAGGGGTTGAGGGCTTTTATGGGTCTAGGGCTTCTAGGGCTTTAGTGTTCAGGGTTTGGGGGTGTAGAGGTTTAGGGGTTTAGGGTTGAGGGGTTAGGGGGTCAGGGGTTTAGCTATCATTCTTAGCATCTTCCAGTGTACATACACGACATGCCTAAGTCCTAGCGAAGTGTTATCCAGTGTCCCTCCCATCCCCGCGGCCCCCGCGGTTGTAGGTTTGGAATGTTCTTGGAACCGAAAGCCTGGCTTCTGGGGGCGAACACAGATCTTAGATAACTGACGAGACGTCGCTCTGAGGATTATGTTCCAGCTCCTGGAGTCCCGGCCAAACATTGAGCGACAGTGTGGAGTTGGTGGGAAAAGTGCCCTGGAAGTGCAAACAAAATGTCTGGCATCCTTTTTCTGATGAATCGTGGTTCCCTACCTACCTCGAGTGACACCTGATTTTACAAGGGCGAGAGCTCTTGGACCGGCAGCACATCTCGGTTGCTCGATTCTACCACGGAATCTCATCAAGAGCCTTGGACAGCACATCGATCAGGCGGGCTGAGATTGCCTTCGAAAGGCCACTGATACTTGATACTCTCGGGTGGTCAACGTGCGTATTCTTAGGTGAAGAAGGGCGTCAGCACTTTGCTTACCACCAGGAGGCCCCGCTTCAGTCCCGCTTCTTAGTTTTTTTTATGCAGCACACACTGGCTGTCGTGAACAAGAGGCCATCATGAAGATCGTGGACATTGCGAACAACAACACGCAGGGTGCTTCCAAGCCCGACTGCCAGCCTGCCTCGCATCAAGCTCTCTGCAGCTTGACTCGCGATTTCTATCATTCAGAACCGTAGGCGGTTGCCCAGCCAATTCTGCCGAGGCTACGATGGTAATTACATCATCCGCTGCCTGACCAACTTCTCCAACAAGCCGTCAAAGTGCCCCTGCCGGCTGGGCAGATCCTCACAGAGTTCCCTGCTTCGACAGGTGGGCCCTGACAACTTCTCTCAACCTGCTACGACCAAAGCAGCATGCTGCCGGCTGGATGTGTGAATTCGCTCGTGGAGAGGTCGTCAGGGACTCAGGTCATAATCATAAAAGAGCTCTGGACTCCACGCACCCGACATGATCAACATGTGAATCCAGCAATACCCAAGGTGTGGAGCCTTTCGCTTCATGTCTTCCTGATGGATGAACACCAGGCTGAGCCTTTGCCTGCATACAAGGGTGGAAGATTTTGCCTGTGCGGGTTGCACCAGTCAGCTTGGAACAGAGCTCAGGACATGCCTGCAATCGTGTTCTACAAGGGTACATCGCCATCGGAGGTGTGAAGCCAGCTCGCTTTTGTGCTTGGACATGCTACCATCAGTTGCCTTAGGTTCAGCTTGCTGTCGGGGTGGGCCATGCCACGACCGTTTCGACCGAAACGAAGGCCGGGCTCGTCGACGCATAAGCAGAGACGATGACGTGGGCCTCGCTGGGGCACTGCAAAAGGGACAGATCTCCGTCTCATAAGTCTGATAGCCTGGTGCAGAACAGGTAATACCGGGCTGCCATCCAATCATCGTGAGGTGTGGTCATGTTCATTGAGAGCACGGTGAAAGAGACTTCAGCAGCTTCGTGCATGAGAGGAGTGTGAAAGGTACACGCATGATGGTCGTTTGAAGACGCTGACAATCCCGAGCAAGTTCGTGGAAATCTATCGCTGGGCCCACCTGGTGCGGCCCTTGACTTGTAATCATCGATGTCGACACCGCTTCTGCATCGGGGAAGGGAAGCTGTGCACAGCTTCATGCCTTGATGCATGGCAAGGTTGTGGCGATAGACAGCGCCGGGGGCCTGGAAAGGCTCCGTCTCGTTGTGGTAGTCTTGGCCCTGACAGGTCAACATGGCTGTGGTCATGAACGGTGAGCTCATCTACACACACACCCTGCCATGCGAGTTGATGGCTGACAGCTCAGTGCAGCAAAGCCGAGACCAAGAGCTCTTAGAATCGCTCTTCCGAGGTGAACTTCCAACCGGGGCATCAGGACACCTTCCTCGGCGCCCCTCCCTGGGAGTACGGCAGGTCCACCACTGCATCAGCGTGGGCCCGCTGGCAGCAGAGACTCACAGCGCATCAGAGCGCATCACCAGCGCATGGCTCGCCACGAGTCTCGAGGTCTACCAGCTCATGCTGGTGGGTGGCAGAGCCATGGAGCCACAGCATGCAAAAGAGGTACAGGCTCAGGATGAACTGAAGGCCTCCTGCCCAAGTCTGCTGGAGCCGTGTGCTCCTTGCTTTCCTGAGAGGCCTGGCAAGACAATGGCACCGACATGCAGCATTTCGACTACAGCCGCATTGGCCTCACTGGATCGGACGATCTTCCGGACCCCGTCAAAGTCTCAGTTGCCACCAGTGCTCAGGGAGGAGGGAACTTCAGCTCAGCTCTTGCCACCCTCCTCTTGCAGGTGCACTTGCCTGGCTTGCCCGTGCAGATCTTTGATGCCCGGTTGAAGGCCCGCGACATCGAGATTTTCGAAACAAGCGTTCGTTCCTTCGACTGTTGCTGGGCATGGCTCGTTGGAGGTGGCATCCGAGGAGGGTATAGAAGTGCTCTGCGACCTGCTGAAGGATCCGCTCGAGGCCGCTTCCTTGCTGAAGCCGTCATGCCATTGAGGGAAGGATAGAAGTGTCGAAATCCAACTCTCCAGGCACAGAAGCAAGCAGCAGGCCAAGCCCTTCGAAATTTGGCAGATCCTGCCGTTGTGACCAACATGCGGAAGGCTCGAATCGGATGCACGGGTCGCGCAGCTTTCATGTTGAAGTGCACGGCGAGGTTGTAAGTGTTCTTCTGCGGAAGCTGCTCATCTGCATTTCTCCTGCTTGTCTCTGCTCTCATGCACGTACGGGCCGTAAGGGGTGTCCGCGTCTAGCCTGATCGTGACGGCCAGTTTCGATTTGAACTCATCCCAGATCCATAGATCCGGATACTGGGGCGGACGCCAAGAAGATGGACAACGTCTGCAGCGTCATGTTGGAGGACAGCGGCAGCCACCAGCCACCAGCCGACGCAGTCCTGAGCGGTTTGCAGATGTTTGCAGGCGCGGGAGGCGGCTACGTTTGAGGCCGTGGCCGAGTTGGCAACAAACCTCCTCACGTGGACTCCGCCTCCGGGCGAGGAGAGCTCTGTGAAGTTGAGCGGCACTCACAAAGCGCTGGCAGCTGGAAGGAGGGAATTGATCGAGAGGCACGCTTGGAGCTAATCAAGCACATTGTCAAGCAGCACTCGGATTCTGCAATCACTGAGGCACAGCAAGTTGTTACTGTTGGTCGCAGCCATCTGGTAGCAGGTCTCTGACAGACTGTTACAAAGTCCAGGCTCGTGCCCCCATTGTGGTACATCAGCTGCTCATGCTGATCCACTTCCAAGAGAACGTTCAGCATGCGACCCAATCTGGACGTGAACTTTTTTCGTCTTCTCAGGCATCTTGACACGAAGCGTCGCTTAGCGCGCTTACAGGTGCTTGGCGGATCCGTCCGTTGGAGCGATGAGCACATTCTTCCGTCCCTTGTGCCTTGTGATATGCAGTGGCACGCTGTCGCCGTGCATTGCTAGCGACTGAGGCTTTCTGACGTCCAACTTCACGACAGTAATTCGCACGCAGGACGACTGCTAGCTGCACAGATCGGTTGTTTCCTTGGCCCGATCATGGAGGATCTGTTGATCAAGTTGCTCGCCGGGCCATCACTCGAATTACGCCAACACTGGGCCGAGGAAATTTGCCAGGCGGCCCCACGGTAGGTACGTGGTTGATTTGGTGTAGGCTGCTCTCGACTGTAGTGGTACTGAATCCTCTCCTGAACTCGTTTCTCGTCAGAGAGGGCTTCTTTTAGAGCCTCGACCCGGGCTCGAGTCAAACACCTCCGGACATCACTGGAAAGCTGATTCCCGAACTTCTCCGACTCGCAATGCTACATTGCAAACCAGTGCCTTGCATCAGGGCGAGAAGTTTCAGCGGTTCATGCAGCAGATCATCAGACGTAAAGATGATCGCCGAATCAGCGGACAGTATCTTGCTTGTCAATAGTTGCATGTGCGCAGGCATGCAAGGCACTGTGAAGCCAAGGTACCGTGTACTCATGAACTTTGTGCTGCAGCAGTAGCTCGGCAGCTAGATGTTCGTTACATGTTTGTGATGCGTCCATGACTGCTCCCAGATGCAATCAGCGACGTCTTATGTCCACGCTATGCGCCATCCGTGACGATGACCTTTCCGTGGATGAGCAAGTCTTGGTGGCTCAGGCTTTGAGTACTTGAGAATCAGAGGATCGCCAGCCGCATTTGAGCTGATTCTGGCTGCAGGTGCTCTACAGCTGTCTTTCCAATGTCCAGCCTTCAGCATCTTGGCCTAGAGAGAGCGCTTCAGCAAGCGAGTGGTTTGCTCACCTCGACGTGAGGTGGCCACAAAGCCCATCCAAGCCCCGGACACACTTCGGAAGGCTCGAGCGAGCGAAACAGGCCGCGATGCCGCTCACCGTGACAGTTGCTGAATTCGGTAAGTCTTTACAGGTCTCGGCCAAATCATGAAGCTCCGAGTGCCCGGAGCGCCCGGGCTGACCATCAAAGCGGTGCCGCAGGTTGGCCGGCAGGCCCCTCTCGCCCGCGAGCTTGCAGTTTGTTTGCTGCAGTCTGACATCCGTGCAAATCCGTGCCTTCTGAAGGCGGGCTCGGGGGAAACCCGCCTGATCGATTGGCAGGCGCGGCCAGATGTGCACGCGTGTTCAACGTACACTGTGTGAGAGAATGTTTTACAGATCTATATGTGCGTGCATGGACGTACATACTTGCAGATATTCTATGTGGGTGCAAGTATGTAGGTATGTGTGTGCGCAGTTGTCAATCTTATCTTCATAATTCAATTTGATGTATCATGTTGCATGTTACCTGTCATGGTGCGTTACTTGTTTGCATATGACACGTGCATACCAAGCCTCCCTCCCAGTATTTTTCCAACCCCCTCCATCGTTTGGCTGTGGTCCCGGTCCCCGCTTATTCCCAATCCTGGCCCCGGGGAAGAGGTCTATTAATCACACCCACACATTAGAGAGACGACACCATGTGGCAGACATGTCCCGGGCATTCTTTGGTTATTATCCGTGTGTCTCCGATTGTTCACGAGGCTCATGACGTTCCGCTTCTCCACGGCAGACAAATGCCGAACTGAGGGCTCCCCGGCCCCCTATCCGCACAGCGGTGTTCGAGCCCCCAGGTAACTATGTATAACATAGAGAGATATATATGTACACACATACATGCATATTGTGTATGGACACACACACATTTATACATAAATGCACAGGTACATACATATATACTACATACATATACACGTACACAGACACAGACACAAACACAGACACAGACACATACACATGCACATAAACATATACATGCAATGTGTATTAGTTATACACATATAAAGACATACGTCTGTTTGTGTGTGCATTGTGCCCATGCGTACCTCTCTCTCTTGCTCTTGCTTTCTGGCTCTCGCCCTCACTTCTTGCCTTGTAGCTATCCCTGCCAAATTGATCCCCGGGCTTACAGCCTAGAGTTAAGACAGGCGCGGGGCAGGCACAGGCTGGGTTATCCCAGAATAAATAAAAGTTGAATAGAAGTTGCAAAAAGGTGATTCCAAGATGTCTGAAAAGTTGATGACACAAGGCTCAGCTTTTTTCCAACCCTGGGTGCAGCAGGAGCCGAGAAAAAAACAACTGATGGAGGCCGGAGGTGGAGGTGGGGAGGGAGGGAGAAGGGGGAGGAGGCGGGACGGGGAGCTGGAGGGAGGGGTGGGGGGCGGGAAGGGGGTGGGAAGAGAAATCCAGCCTTTCCCTACGAAAAAATTGCACAAAAAAATAAAAATAGTTGAAAAAAGTTGAAAAAGCTACCAAAAAAAGTAGCCTCCCCTCCCCCCACCCCCTTCCCCCTACCCCTCCATCGATTTTTTTCAACTATGTCGGCAACTTTTATTCAACTACTTCGGCAACTATCCCCACAACTTTTCCGAAATCCATAGATCAACTATTTTGCAAGATTTGAATAATTTTCCGGCAACCCCCTCTGTGGCCGACCGGCCGGTCACAAGCGTAGAGCTGATGCGTGGCAGGAGGAGCCAAGAGTCGAGGACCCCAACGAGATCATTGTTTGGCTGGTCTCGCACTTAGTGCAGCTCACAACCCGGCTGTGGATCGGAAACCCCAGCGTGAGAGGCCAAAACGGAATCTGCGTTGCACCAGCCGGTGCACAAGCGCGAGGACACGGACCGGTTTCGGCCAGCTTGAAAGTTTTTGCGTGAGAACCCACATGGACAGGAATGCAGACGGATTCTGGCTCACACCAGGCACGCCAATAAATCCAGCAAGATGTCCAGGCGATAAGCTCAGTGACAGAGGCCTTTGAAGATGGAACTGGCAGAATCAGAAGCTCAGAAGGCTGAAGACAAGGTGCCGCCAAAATACACACACCGTCGTCATTCTGCCTGACGAAGCAGCATATTGAAAGCACGGCACATTCGAACGGGAAAGTAGGCAGTACGGTGCAGGCACACTTCAAGGAGCGCTACAGGAACGGCACGACCGAGTCCATGGAGGCAAAGTCATGCACAGAAGCACACACACTGCAAAGACGGCTGGAAGCGGCAGGTATTTCAGTTGGACTTTCAAGATACAATTTACTACCAGCTGCAGTTTATGAGCGGCAAAAGGCTTGATCCCTTCTTGGTGCCTTGGCAGATCTCTGGCCACGTGGCTGTGCGACCACATCCGTTTCTTGATGCTCTAGAGAGTAGAGTTTTTGTGTTCGGTCAGTTCGTGGATAGCAGGAAAAGGATGACATCGAAATGGTATCTGATGAACCTCCGAAAGTTGTGATACAGGCGTGCCGCTTACGATGCTGTTAGCAGGCGCAACAACACTGCTTCCGCGTCAGGGCTTGACGCAGGGCATGGTCTCCCAAGATACGTCCAACGACAAGAGCAAAGGCCGGCAGATGTGCCAGAATCTTGTTGCGTTGGCTCGTGCGCTGTTTGTTTCGAGACTGCGCGGAAGGCAATACTTCCTTCGCTTTTGAGAAAAGTGCAGGCCAGGCGGCCGGACACGTTGAGAACAGTCTTGTGCCTGTCGATAGTGACTTTGTGTGACCTTGACATGGCGAATCGGTGGTAGTTCAGGGTGAGGGGCAGGCAGAATATCCCGGAGATGTGCAAGAGCAACGAGTTGCGACGACACGTCCAGGCAGGAACGAAAGCATCATTGAGTACATCCTGCGCTTGGTGGAATCGATCGAATCACGCCTCAGGAGTGCTTTGCGACAGCAGATGTGCTCACTGAGAAATGACGGCGTTGAGTCGAACAAACCGTGCATCTCGAAATATGCAGGAGAGAGCTCGAAAGTGACAAAGACCAGGTCGATCAAGACCAGGACATTGCAGTGTTTCCTGCCAAATTGTGTCGTGCACAGTAAAGCAGCGAGCTCCTGCCAGCCGCAAGCCTACAACTTTGGAAGTTAGTTCTCGGAAGCGGATAAATTCTAACAAGCTGCTTGCCGATCGTGCAGGAAGACGAGAAGCAGGACGACTCCGGGAATGCCGCAAAAGAAGATCCAACTGGTATTGTCAGGCAAGCAGTGGAGACAAGATATCAACAGCGACTAGAAAGACAGACCCGAGATTCGGGGAGAGAGAGAGTTTAGCAATGGCATAGGGCTCATGCTTGCAGAAAAAATTCAAGATAGCAGAGAGTGCAGGCAAAAGCTGTGCATTCACCTCGCCTGTCTGACGAGCAGAGCAAGATCCAGTCTCTAACTTGCCTCCAATGCCCGAGATCCGCTATGGGGTCGGGTACCTGCTTTGAACACTTGTTCAATCAACGATGCCATCGATGCAAGAGGGAGGGGGAGATCTTACTCGAGAGGCCACGTACTCTTGGTGTGGGAGCGTTGCCAATAGCGCTGTTGTGAATGGCTTCTTGTTTTTTTGGAAGACTAGGGGGTGTCTTAAATTTTAGAGGGTCAGGAGTGGGGGCGTCACGTCTCGGAAAACCTTTCGCGGAGTAGTTAGTTGTTTCTTTTGGTGCATCATGTCAAGAGGCTGGTAACCCGGGTACGCCCAGCAGCAACCCACGTCCGACCTTGGCTAGGTCGAGGGTTTCTGGATTGCGGGTTTCTGGATTCTGGTTTTCTGGATTTAGGGTTGATGGTTTTAGGGTTTCTGGGTTTAGGGTCTATTGGCTTAGGGTTTCTGGGTTTAGGGGTTCATTCAGGGTTTCTTGGTTTGGGCTTTCTTGGCTTAGGGTCTCGGGGTTTGGGGTTTAGGGTTTCTGGGTTCAGAGTTTCTGGGTTTGGGGTTTCGAGATTCAGGGTCAGGGGCAAAACGCCCCCTTTATGGACACCGGTGTAGCAACTCCGAACTTCTAGAGCGAAAGACACACAAACTACAAAAAACACCCAAGCGCAGATGCAGCGCAGACAACATGAAGCAGCAAGGATGTTCAACGGACTCCGCCGGGCCCTTAAAGGATCAAGTTGCATCCGGACCCAGCTTGCGGCTTGGTATTTCTGAACGTCCCTCACGTCTTGGGATAATAACGTCTCCCCCCTTCAGGATAAGTTACAACTTATTGCGATGACCCCCACCTTCAGACACCCCTCAGAGGGAGAGTACGGTATCAACAGCAGTACGGACACGTGTGGCGGGCGTTGCGACACTCGCTCCCCGGCCTGTTTGACTCTGTGCGGGTCGACTTTCACGGGGACGATGAGCAGAACCCCAGCGGTGTAGGAAAGACTTCATCGGATCACGGTTTGCTTGCCCACTGGTGGACAGGTTCATGAGCAGCTTGCTGAAGTGGACCCGTGTGGCAAAAGCATCCTGGATAGTGTTGTATCGCTTTTGCAGCAGTCAGAAATTCCTGTTAAGCAGCAGCTGGTGGCCTCCATTCAGGCAACAGCCAGAAATCTGGACAGCTTGGGCGATGGGCAGGTTGCAGCGGGGGGCCAGGAGTGGGTCTTTGAGTTTCCATGCAAAGGTAAACCTTTCATCTGCTGAGCATGTTTGTACATCAGGACATTGATGCGGCGGCAACCAAAAACGATGCAGATCAAACAAACGTGATTGCCAGCATGAGCTATGTCCGCTCGGCGCCCAAGCATGGCAGAGAGGTATGGGGAAAGCTTGAGCTTGGAATCGTAGTTCTGAACAATCTGGTGGCGAGGTTTGAATAGCCAGCTGCGACCTATCCAAAGAATCTTGGCACTTGCTGTGCTAGCGGTCTCAGTCTTAGCTCTTGCATGCCATTGCCGATGCTGGGAAACGCTGCACCGGAAAGTGCTCGCGAGGTTGCCACAAAGCAGCCACATAAGTTCAGCGAAAGCTTGGCGCGGATTTTGAGCTTCGGCTTGAACTTACCTCTTTGTTGAACCGCAGACATGTTGTGGCCAATGGCAAGTGGTTAACACGGAGCTGACGAGAACCCCAAGCCCGAATGTCGAACAGTCCGAGCTACTTTGTTTTGTGAACGAGTCGGCACACTGTGTCCTGGCAGCCTGTTCCGAAGCGTGCTCATAGGACCCACAAAGTGGTTGAAGTAGTGCTTGAGCAATGAAAGAACAGAAGCCGACATCACCGACTAATGTGAGTTTTTCGACAGGTTATATTAGCTCACCGCAGCCTCGCCAGTCGCTAGTCATCCCCAGACACAGCCTGTTCAGCCCAGAGAGACTGTGAGCCTCCCGCCTCAAGATCCTCAAGCCACCGGCATGACTTCCAGCACGGAAGATTCGCTTTTTTGCAAACTCAGTTCTGGAGCCAAAAAACCGGAATCGCTCGCAATAAGAAGCTCCGGACAGTTGCAGCTTGAATTGTGTGACAAGTGCATCCGCTCAAGTACCTGCAAGGACTTTGGTTGACAGCTTGGATCCGACGGTGGCACAGTCCATGTGCGATGCGGTGCTGCAGCTCCTGAACATCCCCAGCGCCTTGTTTGCATTTGCACACTCTTACACGCAACCTTTCGAGCCTCGCTGCTTTGGAGGAAACCTGGCGAGATTCACCCGCGCAAACGTGGAGAAGGCTTGATGTTCCCGTCAAGCAGAAGAGGGCTGTTTTGGCTTCGTGAAGAGCAGGTGCTTTCGTCTATGACACAAGCTTTCTACGTGCCGGAGAAAGCAGAGTCAGGGCCCTCGGGTTGTACGAGCCGACCTTTCGCAGCACCTCGCAAAGTCAGGGCATCCCTTCTGTCCTTCTGCAACATCCTCACGAAGTGGTACGGGCCTTTGAACTCGAGAAGAAGTCTCCGGAAGGCTCAGCTGCACTTTGCTTTCAGGCTGAAGCCAGAAGCGAAGGACATCGCGGAAAGCAAGGAGCCGGCATCCAGCAGGCGCATGCAAGTCGCACTCGCCCACGTCATGAGCTCGCATTGCATAGAAAGCGGCTTGGAGGATTATCAGCCCCCTGCTGTCCATCCTCCAGAAACCCGAGACATCGCAAGAGCAACGAGCCTTCATCTTCAACATCATCCGGCAAGGGATCCGTCGCCCATCTGAGTATTTTGTTTAGTTTTCGCACTGCAGACAGCATGGCTGGTAGATCTCGGCTCAGGCTACGAGATCGTTTCAGCCGTCTCTTTCACCTCCTCCTCAACACAGAAGAGCACGAAGAGCAAGGGCTCCGGTGCCCAGCAACTGCTGCAGGCACAGAAGCTGTGTAGGGCAAGCTTTGGGAAGATCGCCATTGCCTGACTTTCCAACTTTCCATACCGTGCAGCTGCATCTTAGTCCTTCAGGTTCTCAGACCCTTGGAGAAATCCGTGGACAGACTTAGTGAGCTCGAGAACTTTCACGACTTGTTCCGAGATCTCTCTGCGGCTTTCTTATTACAAGTCTGTTTGGCTTAGCATCTGTCGTCGCCCATATGAGCCGTACAGTCGAACATTTGCTGCAGAGGTTGCATTCAGCTCTGCATCCGTGCTGAAGAAGGCACAGCAGACTCTGACTTGCAGGCTGTTTGCTGCATCAGGGTTTTCGCTCTACTTTGCCAGGTGTGCCTGGTGTCTCATCCTGAAGGGCACGCAATGCTTATCGTGGAGGATGTGGTTCCGAAGCTTATGCGGGTCATTGGAGAGATCAAAGACTTTCTACCTCGCTTCAAGTCCCTCATGCTGCACTCAGATGGTGGCCAAATTAGATTGCAGTTGATCGTGTTCGTAGCCTTCCGAATCGCTTAGCGGGAAGCACATACATAATACAACACAAGTGAGGGGACGAGCCAGGAATCAGACAGATAAGATTCCTTGATACCAGTAGTTGTCCTCTGACCGATGCTCGCGCCTGCAAAGGGATGCAACGGCCTTCAAGCTGGACACACCATCTGTTTGCATTGATCCACAAACTCGCACCTCGCCTGGTTAGCTTGTCCTTGAATCATACAAATCCAAGACACAGGATCGACAATGGCATATCTGCAAAGCATACCCGACTGAGGCAAAGTGATTGCAAACAAATACCTCTTGCTGCCTTATGTGTTCAACACGCGGCTTTTCCGTGAGCTTTGCGGTGCCATTTCTAACGTTGGCCAATGCCTCTCCAATCTTCAGCCACCTCGGCCAGTTCGTCTGGTAGACATGCCCAGGGCATGCCCCATTTTTCAGCTTCGACAGGCCTCAGACCTTGAACGGTGGACGCCAGGTCTGATCTTCTCGAGAACACCAACTGCGTACCCATCCTGCAGCTCTTGGCATATGTTGCTGGGCATCAGAATCACAGCATCACACCGACCTTTTTCGCCAATTTTCGCCAGACCCCAGGATCTCGGCGATGGGCTACGCGACCTCTACAACATGCTGAAAGATGTTGAGGCTCTGAGTCTGTGGTGTCAGCGTCATAACAGCTACGAGATGCTGCGAGCAACGCAAGCGTCAGCGAATTTCACCTTGCTGCGGGCGCCTTGAGGTGGACACAGGGACGCGCAACATGTCGCTACTGGATCACGTGGACACTGATGTCACAAATTTGATCGATGCTATGGCCCATATTGCCACGCGGAAGCACAGTCAGATTCTGCAGGTTAAGATTCTCCCAAGAATGATAAAGATCGGCCGCACAGTAAGACTGTCAAATGTTAGGTGCATACTTGCAACCGGAAGATGCACGCCCGAGTCGTCGAAGCATCTGAGCTGCAATCAACAAACAGGCAGAGCCCGGTTCTACAATATTTTGCAAGTTGCATTGCACTTTGCACCGGAGGTCATGTACACCCTCTTGCACTCCTGGGGGCCACAGATGCCGAGAATGGAGTGCAAGAAGCAGGATGTCCTCAAGGCCAGCAGTCTCCTCAGTTGTCGGCGCTCGGCTCGACCGGCGGCTCCCTCTCGCCACCAACACCCCAAGATGGCCCAAGGTTCCTTACTGCCCCCCCTGTGGAGGTGGTGGCGATGGTGGGTCTCTTTTGGGTTATTTTTTGCTGTTACGTTGTGCCGTTGTGCTGCAGCAGTGAGAGTTATGAAACCTGGTTTCGGTGCTCTAGGAAGCAGCATTCCGACCGCGGATGCCCATCCACGAATTCACCCGCCCCGCCGTCCAAGTGGCAAAGCCACATAAACCAACTCCCGTAGCGATTCGGCCCAGACTCATTTTAATACTCGTATGTTCCTCCAGGCATTTGCAGGGCCTTCGAGGCTTCTTGGACCTCTGCATTAACGTTTTTGCTAGAATGCACAGTAGCACAGACCGACATGCTCACATGGTTGACCGAACAAAGAACTTCTTGAACGAAACTCAAATCCCTTTTCAAAGAAACAGAAGCAAACCAGCGCTCTCTAACTCTAACTTCAAAGCTTCTCCGCTTCATGGACTTGCTTTAATTTCGTGGTAACGGCCTCATTTGATTGGCTCCAATCGTATTTCCAGATCAAACGAACCATACCGAGTCTGCCAGTTGGGCCTGCCTCGCAGAAATCACGGTTCAGAAACTATGGGACACCATGCAGTGCGCGCGCTGGTAACGACTGGCCGAATACTACTGAGTTCAGGCTTAGGGCCTCAAGATCACTGGCCAATCTCATGCTTGGACTGACTTCACCTGTTCGTGGCGGAATGGCATCATGCCGCCGATCCATCAATCTTCGTACGTTCATGCGCGTGGCCTCATCCGAGGCCATGACTATCGGATCGTAAGCCACATCCTGACGAAGAGCGCCTTGGCAATGGAGTGGCGCTGGATTCCTGAAGACGTTCCAAAGAAACAAGCCTTTTCAGAGTATCATCTCGAGGTAGTGACGAGGGCAATCGATCCCAGAAAGAGACGCAGACTGTGTTCCGGGACAGTTTGGGAACTGTTTGGGACCTGGGGAGGGGCCGGGAGGATTGCAGCACGCAGGACTCCAGAAGCGAGAGGTCGTTCACTTTTTCGCTTTGGGCAAAGACTGACAAGGACGTCAAGGCCAGGCTCAGGAGAGGGTGAGCCTCGGAGTATCTGGAGTTCTTGTCAGGTGGACTTGAAGATCGAGTGGGACTGCTTTTCAACCTCCATGAGCCATGCGGAGTTGGCGCGGGTGGTGAAGAGTGGAGAGGACTGCTGCCCTGGATTCTTCCAGCATCTTGCAGCGACATTTCGATGGTGGCATAACGGCTATAGCTTTAGCGAAAGAGAGATTGGTTCGAACGAAGTCATGGCTAAGGTCGGTTGTTAAATGCTGAGATGCGGGGTCCTTTCAGGTAGTCGCCTCTTTAGTCTCAATACGCAGGGCAATCCTCTCAGCCGAAGCGTCACCAGCTTCGCCTGTTCTGACGCGAAGCCTCCGAACCACTTCGGAACCAACTCGATGTTGTCATAGGATTAGTGGAAGCGTTTCTTGTTCTGGAGGGCGCTTGAACTCTTGGCGGTCAGGACAAGCTTCCCATAGAGGCATCATTCAAGCTGCTCAGGCGGCAAGGCCCGGCAGCTGGCTCGAGTGATCGTGGATTCCAGTAAGATGGCTCGTCTCGCGATCCGTAGTCTCCTCTTTTCGGCACCGATGGAGGTGAAATGGCCTTCTATGCTCGCTACCGCGAGGAGCGCAGCACGGAAAACTATAAGTATCGAACGGTCCGGACATGGGATTGGCGTGACAAAAACGATCAGCCCCTTGGTCGTGTGGACAAGCATGTTGTGTAGAAGTTCTGCGTTTGGAGCGTTTGCTCCAACCCAGGACAATCAAGAATATATTGAACCACAAGGGGTGGGCCTACTTTGCTTTCGTCGTCACCATCAATGAGCACAAGATCAGGGGAGATCTTAAGAAGTCTCAAGATCCGACCATCCGTCAGAAGCTGAGATCACCAAGTCAGAAGATTCGGAGACCATGTCCGGAAAGGGATTTTTGTTGATTTTGGAGGTCTCCAAATGAAGCATGGAGACACAAGAGCCACAGCTGACTTGCAGATTCTGCCACCTGTCTGAATCATTCTGAATCAGACTCACAGCCAATGTGTTTTCGATGTCCTTATGAGTACTTTCTCACGGGGCAGCTGACTGCTCAGGTATTGCATCAAGCAGACGAAGCCCTTGCAAACGAGCCGCCTGGAAATGACAAAGGCCCACTTCAGAAATCGTCAGAAAGACAGAAGGATGACGAGTGGAGTTGCCGTGTTGAAAGTTGTGATAGATACTTGAGAAGTGAAGATTGAGAGTTGCAAGGCTGTCGCGTTCAAGCTTAGCGGGGAACGATTTGGGTTGCTGCTCTCAACATTAAATCCTAGCGGTTCCTTGCCCCTTTGTGGTCCACTCACGCATCCTTGCACTTTCGCAGTCCCTGCGGTTCCACTCCCGGAGATGGCACTCCCGCCAATGTACATGCGCTTCGTATTTCCGCCTCAGAAGATGGTGCTCGCGACAGTCCCGCTCACGTTTTGAGTCACACTATGTGGCCTCCTCGGGTCCTTGGTGTGGACTCCTAATCCCACCATTACATGAGGGGCCCGCTGGGTCTTGTAAAGAACCTTCACGAGCAAATAGGTTCAGGTACTGCAGGATCCGATTCCCACAGATCTTGTCTGCACCCCCCCAGATCCCGTTCGGATGATCCTATTCGGGTTACCGCCGTGTGTGCAGACCACAGTCGCCAGCCGCACCATGTGCAGCAAACTGAGCGGCGTGGTAAAGAGGGCTCTCCCTGAGGCGCCCAAAGCATCCATAGGATATGACATGCTTGCGCAGGCAGATGAGCAATACGAGGTGGTCTCTGAGTGCCTTGCATGAAAGCGGTAGAAGAAGCCAGAGGTTGAAGATGGCTGCAGCGGGTGTGTTTGTATTTCAGTTGACCCTGAACAAAATATCCCCTCCTCTATGTATTATAACTAGGATCAGATGCTCCTTTACGGTGGCTTTACACTGTCTCGGAATCAAGTTCAGTGCTTCCAGGCGCGGCGATGATGAGTATTCACAGGCCGCAGGAAGCTTGTCAGCACATGAAACTCGCAACTCGCATCGATTGTAGCCAAGGGACGAGAGATCCCGAACCGAGGCTCCACGGCCGGTACAACGGTCATCGGCAACCTCAATGCTTCTGAAGGGACCACGGCTTTGACGATGAAGTCGATGAATATGACGCAGCCTAGCAGAACTTTAAGTTTGCAGCAACTCTGCACATGGTGTGGCATCGGGATTGGTTGCACAGGACGTCCGGAGACATGGACGCTTCTGGAGCCTCGCCGACCACGACCCTGCAGGCCATTTGCGCTGTCGCCCTTGAACTTTGTGATGGGATTCGTGTGTAGGAAGGAGCTTGGACAGGCCCTAAAGCTGAGATTCGATTGCCTTGTCTTGCTGCATCTTGCCCACCCGGTCCGTCGCAACCCTGGCTTCGAGTGTGCAGGACGCTGGCAAAAGTTTCATGGGCAGAAGTGAGGGCAAAAGCTCCTTCTTCGGTTCTGAAACCTCCGGTGGCAGATCAGCGAGAACGGACCGCTTTCAGTGAGCGAGATCTGTGAGTCTCCAAATCCACTTGAAGCAAGTGTCAGGATCTCCCGGCAAGCAAGTCGAGCAACAAGGCCTCCTGAGATGAGAGTTGTGCTAAAGCTAGAATCTACAGAGTCTCCATTCTGAAGAAGCTTGGCCTCAGGCCAAGTGGCTAAATCCCTTCAATGCCCCTGGGCGAAACCATCTGTGTTGTTATCTTGCGAAATTTTAATCTCCATGGTCCACGTCAACCGCTGCAAGCTTCAGGAAGGACCCTTTGAAAAAGCACAGCTAGAAAACTTCATGGCCGTGATGCTGCCCTTCGCAGTTCATCCAGGAGATTGTGAGGAATGTGAGCAACACTCAATCACGGTTTTTGCGTGACTAGATGTCTGACATGTTCTTGCTCATCGGCAGGAGCTGTCCACGGCCTGTTGCAGATTGCCCCGTCTGATTATTCACCGGAGCAGCGGGCACAGGCTTTCCAAGCACAAGAAACGAAGTAAGACGTCACCAATAGAGTCAAATCAGAGCTGACAATAGCGGCACAACCTCTCTGCGGCCTTCGCTCTGCAGGTTATGAGCTCCATCACGATGCCGGACGTCTTTTTGCAGCACAACCTGGTACCATTGCTGGTGCCGATGTGCAGCTTGGTCCTGTTCACAAACACCTTTGGAGCCGAAGCCCAAAAGTCCGAAAGAGCCACGAAGATTGCTTGCTCATTGTACAGTCCTTTGCCTTTGCGCAGTCGCCAAGCTTCGTCAAGTCAATGCCGAGGCAGCGGCCACGCAAGTGAGCAACTTACCCGTTGGTCCTGCAACACACTGTGCCAATCTCAGCTGCAGAGCAGGTGCAGGAAAGGCAGTGCACAGCGCGATGCAACTTTATCGAACTGCAGATACCTGATGCTGATGGCCTTTGTCCGTCCCGTCCCTGCTGGCCTTGCTGAAGAGATAGATGCTGCCAAAGCTCACAGGAAACTGTACTAGTCGAGCATGTCATTTCTTTCTTGTCTACTGCTACCGCACATGTTGCAGGAATTTTGACGGTGTGCTGCAGCAGTTCTTGCAAACATGCCACCTGGGTGACCCTTTGCTCAATCTTGGCGGAGTGCGAGTGCTAATGGACGTCTTCTGGAAGCTGTTCACTCGACGCAAGCGCTTCATGGACACGCCGACGTACATGAAGTCCCTGGACTCAGAAGTTGCCACAAAGATGGCAGCAGACAATTTCTATCACGTCCCCTTTATGGAGAGCGTGGTGCGGGTGCTGACTAGTCTGTGCATCGGCAAGGACAGTCGAGCCGTGCGGGTGACGCAAGATCTCATCGCCAAGGAGCTCCTGGTAACCAACGAGGCCGCGGCATGTCGTCGCCGTCCAGAGCCCGAGTGCTACGAGAACGCATGGGCCGAGCAGCCGTTTACGGCTGATAGCTCGAGACTAGGCTGCCATACTTAAGTTAGCTATACTAAGATCTTGGCATATAGTTACATAATTAATGGCCACCTCCAGCGCTTCCAGCGACATGTGACCAAAGACACCTGTGCTGCCAGGCGCGCCGGGGAGAAAGGAGACCAGGGCGAGAAGAAGACGCTGCAGCAGTTCTTCGAGGAGAAAGATCGGTTTGTGTTATTGACAGTTGGCACTCTTGTCTTGTTTGACCCACACGATCCAGACATCGAAGCAGCGGAGGGCGTTAAAATTCCAAGAGTTTTGTGGAATCAGAGTCGTGCTCAGCCACCGCGGTACGCCTGTGGCCAGCACAGTGACGATGTGACTCAGCATGTCGGAGATAATGTCTCTCTTGAACGCTCTTTCTATTTCGCCTTGGTGAATCTACTGGCTCATCTTTGCGCTGACCGCAACACTGCCAACTCCGCCTTGCTTTCGCGGCATATTCCAGACTCGATCGTCAAAGCTCAACTGGTGCAGCAGGAAACTTTGATGAATGCCGGTCTCCGATTTGTTCCACCGGGCGGCGAGCTGCTTCAGAGTGCTTTGGCTGACCCCAGTGTAGAAGCACGTGATCTTGGTGACATCAGTGACCTCGCAGGCCTTTGTGCTCATACGTTCCTGCTGCTCTACGGCTTTTTGGGCCAACCGCCTTTCTCCGACGAGGAGCATCGGAGCACCATCATAAAGTCCGTGTACCTTGATGGCCGTCGGGCCGACGATGACGACACGGTCTACGACGAAGCCGGATCCAATCTGGTTCTGGCTAGCCAATCCCTTCAGTCCCTCTGCCACATGTGCTCGTGGCAGCTTGCTTCGCTTGCCGACTTGTGTGAGAACATGTGCGTCTTCAACAACAAGCCTATGCCCAAGCCGCCTGTTGCATTTACGGATGCCATGAGCACCCTCATCAGTGCTCTTAGCAAGATGTTGAGCAAACTCATTGGCTTGGGATATTTTGAGCGCTTCCGGATGCATCACAGCAACGCCGGGGACTTGACGAAAGATTTCGCCAACATCTACAAGATAGATCACCTCGTTAGCATCTTCACGCTTATGCACAGGTTGCAAAGGACTCACCGCAGTGTCACCACGACACCCTTTGTTGCGGGCCTTGCAGATGTCTGTCGGGTCATAAACCAGTGTTGTGCTTTGTCTGTGAACGAGAATATCCTGCAATTCATGTCTGGGTTTCTCGAGTTCCTGCCTCCTTCGGTTCGCAGAAAAGTTGGTGCAAGCGGTGTGCCCATCAATGAACGCGCGCCGGCGAAAAGCATCACAGGCTTCGAAATCGAAGAATGCGAGAGTGTGGAGAAGGTGTTGGCAGACCTCGGAAAACCGTCTTTGCCATGGGAGGCAGAGCATGTTGGAGTGTCAGATGCCACGCGGAATCTGGCGGAGTTCGTCACGGTTTTGCTTGACTTCGTTTCGTTGCCTGACGCGCGCCTTGCTATTCAGGCAGTCCGCTTGCTTGCACGATTATGTCGCCGACGGAAGGATTTCCTCGAGGCCATTGACAGACTAGAGCTGCTTGATATGGACGATGCCGAGAAGTTCAACTCATTGGAAACATGGGTGAAAGAAGCCGATCGAGTGATTGATAAGATTAACCAGCTTGAGAAAAACATGCATGAAGAGCAAAGCTTTGCTGACCGGGAGGGATTGGAGCACTACTCGCAGCAGTTTGAAGCAAATGACTGGAACGAAGACGATCTGCAAAGTGAGCATGTTGATCTCAAGGACAAGGCCGATCGTTTGATTGAGTACGCGGACAAGAAGCAATTACGTCAGCAAGTTGTTCGAATGGCAGCAGCAAATCTCCAAGGCGATGCTCGCATACTGAACTTTGATTTTGAGGTGAAGAGCTTGCCAAAGCGAGAGTCTGCAACACCTGGAGCCTTGCCTGGTCTGGCCATGCTATGCCCTTACTCGTAGCGTTTTCGGGCTAGGACTTCGATTCAGCCTAGGGCCTAAAGGACTAAACCCAACACTCCCTCCCTCTAAGATAATAAATAGATAAAAACATGCCTCTAGCCCAAACGACTCCAGAAACTTTGCTGGCGCAACTCCAGGTGAGGATGACGATGACGAGAATCGGCCCTGTCCGCTCTTCGTAGGTGTTTTGAGTGCTGGCTGGTTGCCACCGAAAGAGGAGGCGGACGTCAAGATGAATCGTTTCAAGCCACCAAGCGAATTCTTCGGCTGCGACGAACTTGGCCAGCTGTACATTCGCGGTCAGGCCATAGACGACACCTTTGGAGGCTTCTTCCAAGGGAGCTGTGTTGGCATAGAACTAGACTACACGGGTGTTAACCCGAAGCTCTTCATTTATGTCGATGGCTACAGAACAGCCTGCATTGACAGAGAGGTGGAGGAAGGCTCTGTGCCCTGTGTCGTGTTGGGTTCCCTGCAGCAGATCGTAAAGCTGAACCAAGGACGACCTCGCCGTGGCAAGGGCCTTTTAATCTCACCGAAGGATACGAAGATTGATGAGAACTCGCTAGTGGTGGACATCAGCTATGATGTTCTCGGGGACAAGTACTGCATCAAGAGCCCTGGGGAGGAAGAGCCGACGATGATCTACAGTGGCTGGAACTCGTGCTTCTGCACAAGTGCTTTGGACTTCCGGACCGAGTACCTCTCCAAGCTCAAAGCATTCAAGCTGCCCATCCATCCCAAGAAGTCCTCCACATGGTGCGTCAACGTTTCTCTCACCCAAGCCTTCATCGAGTCGGCTCAATTCGTCCGCGGGGCCCATGTTGCTTCCCAAAAGGCCTTCAACTCCTTCTACAGCAATACAACCACACACTTGCGACGAATGGTCGGCACAAAATGGAATCCCGTGCTTCGTGAAGGGTCCGACAACGAGCAAATGGACACCGGACTTGTTGCCATAGAAATCCATGAGGACATGGTGTACGGCTCCACCCGAATATTCGTGTGCTTTAATGAGGAGGATCCCTCACAACTGTCCCCGGAGCAAGATTCGGAAATCACACTTCGACTGCGATTGACGCAGCTCTACCCTGTTAGAGAGGAGAAAGCGCAACTAGCGAAACTGTTCCGGCACTTCACTTCGATTTGCAAGCAGGGCGATGGACACTTGCTCAAGTACCATCGCGTGGAGCTTCTTGCCTTGCGTGTTCTGAGCTTTTTGCGGAGTTCAGCTCCGCTGCGAGATTCCATCATGGCTGAGAAAACTTTCAGACGCAAAGACAGCGCGTTCGACGTGGCCGTCAAGTTCTTGCAGGCATTCACAGAGCTACTTCCAATGTATCGAGAGATATTTCTCAGACCTGACGTCTTCAAGTTCCTGGTGAAATCTTTAGCATACGAGGACATGGGTGTTTCTTCCTTGCTTGTGAACATCTACAAGGACAATCTGGACGCAGTTCAAAATGTTACGCCATCCTTTGTACGGGAGATGATGGACGTGCTCAAGGAGAATCTCACAGCACGGCCGATGGTCTCCTTGGATGCCCTCAAAGCACCTCGGCAAACCATGTCCCTTGCAGCTCGTGATCTTAGAGAACCTCGGAGCTGGAGCACCCCCACCGAATGTGTGCCCTCCAGGTAGCTACAGAGGCATTCATAAATTCAGCTAGCCACATGTCGGAAGCCTGTCGATCCAAGAGGGAAGCGCAAGGAAATGTACAATCCCCATGTTTGCCTCTCTGATGCACAGCTTCGTTGGGCACGGAACTGGTAGCATTAAGGAGCAGTGGCTCCCTCAAGACTTTTGTTGCAAAGAACTGAAGCATCTCTTGGCAACGGGGGCTGACATCAAGCTGTGTTGCTTCGCGGGACGCGTACCATCCTAAGTACTTGTACCGTCCCTTGCCACCACCCGCGGCTATCTCAGGTGCTCAACGCAGTCGTTAGCTTGGGCAAAGACAATCTAGATGCGCGGAACAATGGTGGCTACACTGCAATGGCTTTGGCACAACTTTGCTGTGGATCCCTTTTGAAACTAAAAAAGTATGGCAGAAATGGGGCCTGAGAACACTCCCAGGCAATATCATCGCCATGGAGTTCTTGAAAGAGAACACCGTGTTCCGACTGGAAAGCCCCTTCATTGCTATGGCTCGTGATGGGTTTCTGAGCGCAAAGATCAATCTGACACATGGCTCCGCAAGATCTGTTGCTGCACGCATCCGCGCCGACTGTGAGAGTTTTGGCACTCCATGCCCGATCAGGAAAGACAACAGGGACAGGATCAAGGATTACTTGGAAGCGCTGGAGGTGACGTGGAAACTTGCTCTGTGCTGAAGTGTCTTGTTCCAGCAGCGGCATGAAGTGCTTTGAACCAGGCTCGCGCACAAAAGCGGCAGATGCTTCTGCGAGAGGGCCAGATGAGTGCGAGAATCTGAGAGTCCACGAACTGCCGCAGCGGGATGCCGCTTCCGCTCTTGCTTCTTGCGTAAAAGCCCATGCTTCAAAAGAATCATCTGATTCGGCTAAGGCTGCTGCCGCTGACGTTCCAATTCCAGAGATCTCTGCCGCTGCAGCAGGCAGCACGTACCCTACAGGGGAAGCAAGCAGCAGGATGCTGACGGCAGAGCGCATAGGAACCTTCCTGCTCAGACAGACAAACATGCCGCAACAAGCTGAGCTGTGCTTGGTTGGCTTACCGGCAAGACACAATGAACGCCGGTAGGTGCATCTTTGGGAGATCCACACATGGCTGGCTCCCTCTGCCTTTCGTGTGTGTGTGTGTGTGTGAATGTGCGTGTTTGTGCGTGTGTGGCTTTTGCCACTCAGAACTGTAGCTTTGATAGCATTGCGTCATGCTGCCTCTAAGCGAAGTGCAAGCAGCCCGTCCACTCTTGCACCCCAATAAACAGTGGATTTGTGCTGGTAATGGTTGATGGGTCGCCATCAAGCAGATCAGCTCGTGGGCCTCCTGCGGCACCCAATCTTTATTCAGATGCGTACATCCACCTAAGCGAATATGGCTCTTATACAAGTACATGTGTGTGTGTGTGTGTGTGTGGGTGGGTGGGTGTGCGTGTGTGCGTGCACGTGTGTCTCTTTGTGGTGGAAAAGGGGTTTGTCACTCAACGAAGAGCTGCCCACCACCCCTGCAAACATGCCTTCATTGTCCGCTCCACCTGGAACGGCGTCATAGTTGTTTGCTGTTCGTCTCGTTTCTGTGCTGCACCATTCCTGGTGTCCGCTTGAGCACCATCTCGTTTTCAGACTCAGCGCTCAAGCGTTTCTGTTTGTGCGTGTTTTGTGTCTTCGTGACTGCGTGTCTCTGTTTGTCTGTGTGAGCGGCTCGCGAAAATGGGCGTGTAACTATGCATATCCAAACCTACTCAGATCCCACGGCACAGACTTTCCGAGGAATCGGTGAACCTTAAGCGGCTCAGCGTCGGGGCAAAGGCTTCGTTGCGGGAGGGTATCCTACCAAAATCCGTCAATACTGCGTCCAATGCAAACTGCGCCGTGAGTCAACAAGCAATGGCTGCATCTAAGTGGAGGCTAGATGGGTGCGGTTTCAGGCGCAAACACCAGACTGCAACAGCAAAATGTGTGTAAGTCGCAGAATCTTGTATAAGGTGCGCAAACAGTTGAGGAGGAGGAGCAGGCCGAGCAGAGCTGCGATTGGAGCCTTGTAGCGGATTGTAGCGTCACTGAGTATGCAGGTTGCAATGGACATGGACCCGCTAGCTGAAGTGAACAAACTGGTCTTGGGAACGTGCCTGGGAATGACACAGATCCGTGGTGGGTTAGCACATAGCAAAACGAGTTTTGCATGCCTGATCTGCGCAACCTGCATGCGAGGAACCGAATGTTTCCCACAACGTTTGCGCTCTCGTCGATCGAGCTTATGTTGAAGTGTTCAGCATTCGGAGCCAACAGGCAAGGTGAAACACATGCAGATGCCGGCCTGCAGCAATACCTCCTATCGCTTCGCAGGACCGTCTTGAGGCACTTCGCCAGGGAGGTCATCAAGTGCCAAAGACCGGAGATGGAAGAAGGAGGTGATGAGGCCTCGCCGATCCGTCAAAGAATCTCTCCGAGAGACGGCAAGGGTGTCTAGACAGTCGTAGACGAAGGACGACGACGAAGATCATGAGTCGCAGTATGGTATGGCCCGACAAAGATTCTTCCGCCATGTTGTGTACTGGATTCTTTCTTGCATTGTCACGTGCACAGCTAAAAGTGCAGTTCTCCAAGCTTTGAACCGAGGCTGGCATCAGACACCGATCAGGAAATTCCTCTTGTGGTGCAGGATGCGTACTTGTGGCTTCGCTGCATTCAACCAAGCGGCCTCATGCACCCATTCGTTTCCTGGGCTCTCGACTCCATTTTGCAACAGGCGCATGGTGTGTGTGCTGCTGCAGCCTCATGAGATCGAGGCGCAATTCAACAATTGCGATTAGAGTTAGATGTGCAGAGCTAACATATTTCAACGGATTCAGACAGCATTCTCAGCCTGGCCGGGTGGAGGACATGCTCCATGACCGCTGGGACAGCAGGTCTCAAAGACTGCGCCTGGTTCCTGAGCAGCTGACCTCAAGAAGTCAAGCGGTCAAATGAACATGGTTGGCTTCTGCATCTCTGAGGAAGCCGACGCACATCGTCTTGCTGCTGATTCAATGGCGAGACACTCAGAGCGATCTAGTGCTCGACGGATGCGCAGTTTGAAGCACGGCTTTCGCGGCTCAGGTTCACGCAGTACTTGAAACGGTTCCCGGAATTGTTTCTTGTCTGCACGATGATGCAGGGCTGTCGTTGCCTGTACATCTTCGTCTGTATGTCTCCATGCGAGGGTGTGGGCTAGGAGAAGCCAGGAGAAGCCACCATGTGAGCAATGTTTAAGTTTAAAAGATCCGAAGATCTTGGCATCAACAGCTGTCCACAGAAAAACTCTTGACACTAGTTGCCAGAGGCAGCCGGGTCCCACGGGCAGCCTCCACACATGTGGGAATGTCAACGAACTCACTTTGAATTCTTCATACTGACAACGTCTGTCTTCTTCGGATGTGCACGCCAACATATCCTCTTGAGGTTTAGGGCTTAACATCCGTTCAGTGATTCAGTCCCCTTGAGTAAATTTAGCTGCCAGATCCGACGTCTCTTTAGATTGCCGGCATCTCCTTTTGGGGGGCTTTTCCCAACATCGACTTTCAAAGTCAAGGCTTCCGACCCGACAGCTCCTTGTAAGGTCTCCGCTTCTGCCATACAGTATGTCTCTTCAGGTTTAGGGCTTCTCCTCAGATCTCCCTTCGGGGGTAACATCTCCTTTGCTTGCCACAAGATATCTCCTGGCAGGGCTACATCTGTGCTAAGATTTAGAGTTTCCCAGCTACTCTCTCTTTCTTCAGGCGAACAAGCTTCCACAGTCATGGGACACCGAGTCTGATCAACTCAGCGTACCCACTCGGATTGGCTGGTGGGCCCTCTGAGGCACCAGGATAGGCAAGCAATCTCCAGCACAAACAGCATCCAAGTAAGGGTGACCGGTCTCTAGGTGTGTGTATGTGTGTGTGCGGGAGGATAGGCTGGAGTGCAGGGCCAGAAGTCCAGAGCCCTTGTAACGAGTGGATCGCAAGGCACGTTTTCAGTCCTCGCATCTCGCCGGTGGTTGAAGCCATCGATGCTCGAGTTACATACGATCTGCTTCTTGACAGCACTGTCAAGTGTGCTGCCCTCTGAAGTATGTTGTAGCAGGAGCAGGAACCATCGAAGGTCTCCATATTTCATCCGGGATCACCTGCTGCTCCTCTTGCTGCAGACGCTGACGGCCTACAACGAGCGACCCGAAGACATTTGAAAAAGAATCCTTGAAACCTGCTGTGGTATGGGCTCAGGGTCGCAATGCTCATAAGGCAGAACACATGGAAAAGATGGTTCTCGAACAAGTTTTTGACGTCAGGACCGAACTGAGTCCGGCACCGTACACAAATTCTGTCTCCTCTGTCACTCACTTTGGCACTGAGTGTTGATGCGTTGCCGACAGGACCACCACCTAAAGAAGTGATGCTTGGAGGTCCGAATGACCAGCCGCCAGGACGGTTGGGCCGCTGTTACTGTTGTCTCAGGTTGTTCGGACCGCTAGGACTTTGACATGTCGGGTTGAAACGGTGGAAACGGCTCGTTGTGTCGTATTCTGTCAAGTCTCGCGGACGGAGGCCCCGACAAGGTCATTCTGGACTTTGATTACATGGTCACGAGCCTTGCCCATGTATAGCCGTGACCATTCACGGAGCTACGGCCCTTTCAGCTGCTTCTGGCATTGAAGACTTGAGGAACGGATGTTTCGAAGGGCAGCCGCCGAAGCCGCTGGAACCCGGTCAGGAACCAGCCGTTGAGGAAGCAAACGACGAGGACTTTGCGGGATGTTTGGGTGCCCTTGATATGAGCGTTGAAGCAGCAAGCTTTAGCGGTTGATACTGACTGTCGTTGTATACTTCTCGGGAAACCCGAAGCACGAATCGCAACACAGCACTTTTGAGAGAGGTTTGCATGGCGGCCTCCTCAACATCCAACACAGGTCCAACACATGTAACACTGAAGTCTCAGAAAGCCGCTGCTGGAGCCCAATCAAACTAGACAGAGCTTCTAGAAGTTCTTGGCCAGGTCTTCTTCTCCAACATCCCAAGATTCGCCAAGATAAGATTATGATGTCTATACGAATCAGAAACAAGTCTGAAATAATCTGTATTTACGGCTTATTTGGGAGCAGACCAAATAAGGCTCCTTTAAGGCTTGCTTTTTCCTAGCTTATTTTGAATGCCCCAAAGTAAGCCTTTATTTGAGGATTATTTGCAGCCATACACTTGTGCCATCATCCCTGTACAAACAAGCCTTAAACAGCAGTCATACGTACATGCTCTCAGAAATCACAGACTAGTTTTGATGAGGGTATACTTGGGGGCTGCGCGTGGGCAAGACGTAAACGGTAGCGTTCACATGAGCGGCTGAAGCCCGGAAACCTTTCGAATTCTTGCGAGCAGCCAGAATATTAATATCAGTTGTCCGAATCCGAAACTGTAGTTCCTTCCCTTGAAGACATAGCCCCACTTGAATCAAGAGTCTATTGCGATCCCGCTCGCCTGTTGGGCGCGGGAAGTTTGAGCAGGCGATCCCGAAATTGTCGTATTTGGATTATAGGGATTAGAGTTGCAAAGTCCGGTTTCGGCTTGGCCAGCTGATTACAGTTCCCACGGCCTTTGATCTCCCTGGCATGTGCAGTCTTCATGATAACACGTGTCAATGAGGATGGCTGCACCCACTATATCCCGAAATGAAGTCACATCTCCCGCAAGTCTCCACTGATGTGGAACATGAAGCCTGAAACTATTTGAAGGGTAGCTGAGATGGCGGGAGGGATGTGCAAGGGCACGAGGGTCCCCGTGATAGGCTGCAGTGGGCCTGTTGGCTGGCCAGGAGCAGGACGGCCCCGATCTGCTGACCCAGCCACTCAGACCATGCTTGGTCATCTGCAACTCAACAGGAGAGTCCGATCTGGCACATATGATCACCCAAGGTTGTTTGCGGTCCTCTTTGATCAAAGAGACTGGTGCCACCGTGAATGGTCTCTTGACGAAGAGGTGTGCGTGGTCATTCAGCAGGCCTCCCTCCCTGCGCTTCCGTGCGCCAGCCAGAAGCATGTTCGCACCAAGAGACATGGCAGTGCCTTTCTCAGATTATGGATTTGGGCCTTTGCGATGCCGAACAACGCGAGCAAGCCAAAGTTTTGCTGCAGCGAATCGGGCAACGCGCTCGGAGCCAGCATTGTCGATGCAAGGATTTCACTCTGCTCTGCGGGACTCTGAGGCCTGAGGAGGTGTCGGCGCTATCGGCGCTAGCTGACTCCAACTTGCCGCGTCCCTGGTGGCCCGACCATGGCTCCAAGCCCGACGCTGAGACGTGGCCGTTGCGTGCGTTTCCATGCGACGCGCTTCCGTGCGGGAGGCAGGACAAAGCCGACGCTTTCGAAGAAGAGTGCATGGCGCCACAAGAGGAAGTGGAGAAGGTCGATGCAGAGGCTCCATTCAGCAAGGCACACTATTTCGGTGAAGACTGGTGAGTTAAGGCGAGGGGAAGCGACAAGTCCGATTTCCTGCAGAACTCAGGGCAGGCTGGATCTGGAGTTGGCTGCATGGCAAGAACTCTGTCTAATGCGTTTCGTGCTCTCATGGTCTGCAGAGTTGGTCCACATCTATGCAACGAGCCAAGGATTTGCAGGGAACAAGCAAGATGAAGCTTGCTTGCTACAAGTCTGTTCTGTATGTCCGATACCGCTTCTGCGTCCAGCTCAGGAGTTCGAAGAGCTTTGGCAAGTCACCGCGACACGCGTTGGCCGTCACCTGAAGATTTCAGAGCAGGACTTCCTAAAGAATTAAGAATCCGCAGAGTGTCTTGGAGTTTGACAGGACCGAGAGATGCACTCTCGCCATGCGCAGCCCTTCAAAGTATTGGCCACTTGTCCAAAATGAACTTATTGCTTGGATTTGGTACTCGTATCCGAGATTCTTCAACAAACTGCTAGACAGAATTTTGGTGGGGAGATTTGGGAGTGGAGAAGCTGCGACATGCGACTGGCACTGCATGTGGCACCAAGCTGTTCTCAGTGCATCACTATGGTGATGCACGGACTGTTGGCAGGCACCGATGTGATAGCATGATATTTGTTGGCCCATTTTGGGGTATGGGAATGCGCGAGGGGTGTCGAGAGAACTGTGTGTTTACTACGGTATGTACAGGTGTAAATGCGCAGACATTGGTCTGAAATACTGTGAACTCCAAATTCGAGAGGTGCCGGAAAAGATTTTTTCCGGTCCCGACACCCGAACAATAAGATAAACTACCTATGTTTCAGCCCAGATTTTGGGCTGCGGGAAAGCGCAAAAGGGTTCAAGAGCCACCAAGATCACAAAAGCCCAAAACAATCCGAAATATCATGAAACCACAGATACCACATCCCCTCGCACCCCATTCTCAGTGCACCAGACTTTCCACAGATTTGCGCCAAAACTTTTGCTTTGGTGCGTCACCAAGACAACTGGCGGCCATACCACTGCGAGGTGATCTCGCAGCCTTTCGCAGATGCCGGTCGAATCAGCTTCGCTCCGCCAGTCGAGTTTGGCACGAATTTTCACAGAACCCTGAGATAAACGTCTTACACAGTCTGGGTATGGCGGTGTCAATGTGTGCAGGCCATGGGAGGCCGCATCCTTTCAGTGGCAAACTTGGCTCTGCAACCTGCGCAAGCTGAAGTGTCCTGTCGTCCTCGTTTGGCTCAGTCGGCGTCCTGTCGTTCTCGTTTGGTTCAGTCGGCCTGCATCGTGGTGAAGGTGGAGAGGATGCCTAAATCGTCGGGATAAAAGCGGCTAATGACGGGCTCCGTCACGTCACAGTGCTGGAGAAAAGGCCCCTGCACCCAACGGCGTGCTTTCATGATGGACATGTTCTGCAAGTCGCTCGATGGTATCCTTGCGTCACTCTTCACCCTACTTGTAGGGTCGGGGACTTACAGGAGAGTACCTACTCTCCAAGCACCCCTGGTGTTCTGGGCTGTTGTGATTGGCGGTCGGATTCAGGTTTAAGGGGACTTTGGAGAGTTGTTGTGAGACCAGCTACTGGCTAGTCTCGTTGCATTCTCGGGTTTGCCGGCCGCGATGAGTTGATATTCACCAACCGCCCAAGCGCTGCGCTCGCAGAAAACAGAGGGGGAAGAATGCGCAGTGCGGAGGGAGAGTTCGCGCAGCCGTCGCTTCACCGGCCGGTTCCGAGGTGGGCGACCCGGTCGGGGCCGGCGTGGGCGTCGCCTCCTCCGGCGGCCACCCGGGAGGCCCGGACCCGGTGCTGCCCCGAGGCCTGGCCTGGGCCCTCGCTGGGAGAATGAGAACTCTCACGAATTCGTTCTCGCTTTCCCCACAGGACTGCGAATGCCCGTGCACAGCAAGCACGTGCGAGAAGAGGAGGACCTCAAGGTTCTTGACTCAGGGCAGTGCGTGTTGCAGACTTTCGGCCGTGCACTTCCTGCAATGCCACCAAGGATTTTATGTACGAGCTAGTCGAACTGGACGATAGCAAGCTCGCTGCCAACCTGCGAGTTGATGTGAATCTCTGGCGACGCCAGCAGCTTGTGCGACTCGGCCGGACTGGATCCTGATAAGTTCAGGCTACATCTCAATGTGTTGCGCTTCATGTGAACTGACCGGGACCGCCTGAGGCATTCCAGTTTCGAACTGATTGGCACAGATGAGCGAACGTGGAATGTGCAGCAAGATTTGCGGGACAAGATGAGCTCGTTGGGGATGAAGCTCTTCTTTGAAGACAATGTGCCCCGTCGCAAAGCGGAGTTGCCTCTTTGAGGAGTGTGTGTGTGTGAGATTCCATGTCAGCCTCTACCCGGAAAGAGGTGCTCATGGAGTTGATGATGGAGGTACATGTGACCATCGAAGCTAGGGACGTCAGGGCGGCGCTGCTGCGTACATCCGGTGATCCGACAAAGCCCCAAGGGCCTCAAGGGGGCGACAAGGAAATCGACAGGGACATCACTATGAATCAGGTCTTCTTTGAAGTAGAGGTTAACAACTCTGATGTGGTGTTCCTGGAGAACTTCTCGTGCCCCACGAACTCTGGGGGCATATTTTGAAAGTTGAGGACAGAGCTTAACGAGGTACACTCTCGGACGAAAGAAGCTTGTTCTGCAACTCCTGGGAGCCAACACCGCCCCGGCCTCAAGGTGTCTGAAGGTCGGGTCTTCAGATGTGAACTGGAGAGGTCCGTGACTCGCACTAGGTGACTATGCGGTCCCGATGCCTCCTGAACACGCCCGGCATAACCATCACCGTGGCGAATCCTCGGCTGACAGCCTTGACGAGCCCAACAAGCTTTGACGCGGAAGTGATACAAAAGGCTTGCGCATGCTTGTGCACAGTCAGCCAAGCTGTCAATGCACTCTGCAGTGCACTGAAGTGCTTTGCAGGTCGTGAATGTGGGGAAGCAAGAACATGCCGTTTCTAACGAGCCTGGAGTCGAGCTGCAGGCGTGTTTGGAATGCAGCTCCGCGGCTGCATGAAGATTCGATTCCAGCCTTGACCGAAGGACGAGCAAGCGCTGGAGTCCCTCACCGACAAGAAGGGCCTATCTCGTAAGGTCATCCATCACCTGATGCCGCGTTACAGGCTGGTGTCGTCGCCGTGCAGTCGTCTCGCTTCACACGTTATAGCTCGTACCCGGCAGCACCCACACCAGGAACATTCTGGTGGACATCATCGAAGAGCAGTGCTTTGGGCTGAGCGGCGGGACATCAGGGCTCGACCGTGTCAGGCGCGGCAGAGAACCCAGATTAGACTAGATTGGACCTTCTATCCACCCAGCCCTTGGAGATCCGCTTTCAAGGCTCTCGCGCATTTTGGAGGCTGAGTGTCTTGCCTGCATGGTCCGACGATTGTCCGCGGTGGAATGTGATCCGCCCTTCAGTGGATGAACTTTGGTAACCCTGTCGTTGCCTTAGCAGAGCACCGCTTCACCACCATAGACATCTCAAGGCATCAAACACTTTTCTTTCGTATGATATGGGGTATGTATGTATATATATATATATCTGTATATATATATATATATGCAGAGAGAGAGAGAGCATGTTTTCTTGTTTGATGAAGCGGACAGCCTTCGAGCTACGAGATCTTGGAGTTCAGGCATCAAGATGTTGTCGCAATGGTCAACAGGGCATGCAGCCACCTGACTGCATTGCACGTTAAGCAGCTGTCTGCATCATGACCGATTCATCACCCATCATTCTGTGCGCTCTACCCAGTTGTGCAGGCTATGTAATGCTCGAACAGCTGCTGACCAAGCTGGATATTGAACGTGGGGACTGGGAGCTGCAGGAGCGACCAGACATGGGCTCAGAGCGCCTTGCGTTCGATTAATTGTCTTCTGCGCCGCGACAGGTTCAAACGACCTTCCCAAACCTTATGCCTGCCTCTTGCTGGCACACATCGCACAATCACGTTGACTTGGACTTGTGTTAAGAAAAAGACGCCTGCAAGAGGTGTTTGAAACCCTTAGCGAGTACGCTTTCGACGAGATAAACGACTCCGAGGCAGCGGCTTTTCTAGCTTGGACGTGTCACAGCTTGCGACGAGAAGCAAGACTATAAAGTCGTGCTCCCTTATAGGTGCCGCTGGTCCTTCGTCGTGAACCTGAGGAGGAGCTGCCACAATCTGGAAATTTCTGGAAGCAACTTTCTTTTTGACATCTAGCTTCGTGCTACATGCGCCATCACTTGGCAGGAACGAATGGAGACTTTGCGCTCATGGATCCTGCGCATTTGTCATGTCATTCGAACTGTGGCATTCACCAATCAATCTCGCCTAAGCTTCGCGCGCCTTGGAGCAATCTTGTCGTTGAGCCAGCCGTTGATTTGTTCCATGTCGGCTCGCTGCACAAGGAATGATGGGGGACAGACCAGTGCGGGCGAGATGGAGGAGGCATTTCGCCGTCTTGCAAAAGGTATCCAGGAGTGGGCAGTGTGATGCATGGCAAGGAGAACATCTTCGAAAAGCTGTTCGATGACACAGGGGAGATGCTGCTGGCGCGGGCATGTCTCTTGCAAGCACGCAGCTCTTGCCAGGAGGCTCCTGTCAGGCACCTAGGGAAGACAGAACAAGACATCGAAGGCACGACGGTTCGCATGTGCCCGAAACATGGAGAAGGAAGACGCATGCCCGTCCCGCAATGTTCTTCCGGCAACGAGCCGATTTTAGTGGAACAGTTTTTGCAAGTCGCTCTTCTCAGAGGCAAAATGCCGCAGTTCCAACAGCCGGCAAAGCGCCGGACCCGATGACACGACGCTAGGCGATTTTCTATGCAACCTCAGCCTGATCGGCCATGGCTTGCCAGCCTCTTCGGCTTCCACGGTGCATAGACTGTGGTCCTGGCATTGGGAGCCTCCGGCTCAGGCTGCCGCCCACGCGGCCGTAGCGGCAGCAAGTCCAACAGGCGATTCCGACTCAAAGCACATTCAGTCTGGAGCAAACGGGCAGCGATCCGGTGCCGCCCCGTATCAGTATGTATCGCCACCCGCCTGGTGGAGGAAGAGAAGAGATAAAGGGGGGCAGCAGGGGGCGGGGGTGAGTAGCGCCCGGGGCTGCGGCGGCGTAAGGGTAGGATTGGGACAGAAGCGATGTCTTCGGACTGCAGGAAGTACATGGAAATACTGCCACAAAGCAATCACGAGCTGCCTTGAGCCACCATCTTGGCGAGAACATGCTTGGCTTGAATTTGGCACCGGTAGGGCTACACGAATTGCGCGCCAAGAATTCAATCTTTCGGGGCGTGTTTGAGCTCGAGTGTCCATCGCAAACAAGTCCACCCCATGCCAAACAAACGCTGCTATTGCTCTGCGCGACTCTCGGAACGGATCCCTATGAAGTTGTAGTTTCTCTTCAAGCTGATTCGATAAACCCTTCTGTCACTTCTGTGCCCATGTTTATCACCTTTAGTCTTTAGAAGACCGCCAAGCAAAACCTCGTCTGGCATCCGATAAATGACTCGCTTACCACATCCGAGGCTGGGTTAGTGTTGGCTGCAGTGATGCTTTCACCATTTCCTGGATGTTTGAAATCGTGCCCCCGACCTCGCACCGAGACGCGTGATGACACGCGGCGATGAGGGGAGTGAAACCGGCCCAAGAAATAACGCACGTTCAATGTGATGCACTCGATGAGGGTAACACAGTGATGCAAACAGCAATGTACAAACAAGGTAGTAGGAATCTATAAGAATCTAATTGAGTGTTGGGGGTTGTATCTTTGGTGGATCGTCGATGTCAGATGTACGGACGACATGTTCTCCAAGGCACAAGCCAAGCCTATGATTCCCCGTCACAGACGCAAGGATTGAAGCCTTCCACTCGCCTCACAGAGGTATTCAAGTTGAACAGTGGTGGCTCTTATGTTTTTCTCTAAGGCTGTGCCTCCCTGCTCAACATACTGCAGGCCATTGCACTCGAGCTCGATAGAGCGGTGGCATGCAAGAGCTCTCAGCTTTCACAGGAAATCTTCACCCGTCAAGACGACATCGAGGCGCAGTAGAACTTGGCATACTACCCTTTCAAGAGAGGGTGTTGTTCCCTTGCGTGACTTCGCGAGAAGATGCAGGAAATCTGGGAGAGGTGGACACCAGCCCAGCAGACAAGTCATCAGTTTCTGAAGTCGCCGCTTGCCTTTCCGAAGCAATCATGCCTTGGCAGGCTTGCGATTGACAAAAGCAATGGCTTGAGAACCCAGGTTTGTTGTGGAGAAGGCAATGTTCTTTTGCCCCTTCAGCGTTGCAACGGACATGAAGAAAAAGGCCGCGTTCCGGTGCGCCTAAACATGCCCCAAAGGGGGTGAGCCACCTCCTTGATCTGGCAGGTTCGGCTGAGGCTGACACGATTTTTCGAGGATGCACAGGTTGAGCCTACAGACCCGCTGCGGCTGGTTCCAGAGGCTTTGCTGAACACACTCTCAAGTTCATGAGATTGGCTTCTGCAAAGAGTTGAGACCAAGGAGATGCTTTACCATCCCGATGTTTGGCTGCGCCTTGAAGCTCTTAAATTGGGTTGCAAACTTCTGGAGGATGCTGATCTGAATCTTCAAGCGGCTTTCTGCAAGTACCCTGGCGCGGGATCGCAGAACATCATTCCTTCAGTGGTATTATCAGACCAGCCTTGGTCCTGCCTCTGCGCCGCTCTGCGCTTTAGGTTTGATTCGCCCCAGCTAAACCTGCAGAAGGCATGGGGACGGCGTGACGCATCGCGATGCCTTCAAAGGTAGGCGACATAAACAGCTGCAGGCACTTGCCTACCAGTTCAGCAGCTTCCATCATCACGAGCAGCATGGGGACGACGAGACCAGAGTCATGGACGTCATGCTCAGGACCTGGCCCTTTGCATGAAGCCTCAAAAAAAATTACGGCCATGCAGGAAGATCCAGAATTTATGCGAAGGTCACAATTCCAAGCTCCAGGCTGGCTTTAACGCTCCGGATCCCTAAACCCCTCGAACATCCCTGCTGTGGATACAGGTACCACGTGCTTACTGCATAGTTACTACTTTCCATGACGACGCCCTGAAGTGCACCTGCCCGAGGCTTTCGTCGGTGAAGATCTGTCGATTGAGGACAAAGACTTTGCAACCCTTTTGGCTGAATATCTTCAGAGGACATGCTTGCATGCGCATAACTGCCCTCGGAGGTTACAGAGCCTGCAGAGCCGACCGCTGAATCCCTGTCAAGGAACGAAGACGACGACGATGACGATCAAGATCGCAGCATGGAAGGGCCGACCAACCTTGTTGAGTGGATTTGCACCCTCGCTCGGCAAACCATTGAAGCTCCTCTGCACCGAGAACTGCCATCAACCCTTCCTGCCTTTCCCGCGCAATAGATCGCTAATGTTTTCCGCCATTGTCTTACGTGAAGTCTTGAGCTGGAGGAGCAAATGAAGTCCGACCAGCAATGGCAGGTGTCAATGGGCGGATCAGAGACAAAGTATTCCATGCTCAAGCAACTGTTCGACACAGCTGCTGAAATTGTGCAAGGCCAGCTGCGCCTGCAAGAATCAGCCGCTCATCCAAGCACCTTCGCTCTGACAGGCCCTGACCGTGGAAATCAAAAGTTGCTGCTGGAGAGTGCGGCTTGCAAAATAAATCGAGCAGAATTCGAGCAGTTTCATCAAGCGAGCGCATGCGAGCTTCGTGTTTGCCCTGCCCAGGAAATCCTTTTGGATGTGAATCAGCTCTGGATCCGACAACGCCAGGGCCTGGGACCGCGGACTGCGAGAGTGCCTTTTCTGTTCCACTCCCTCCGACGTACTCGGTCGCTTAGAGCCTTGCTATCGCTCCCAGGCACAGATGAGTTTACCTTCCGTGCACTGCTCCAAGACAACGAGGATTTGTTCGAGTCCTTTATGAAGCTGCTGCGTTCCATGCGTAACTGTGCCTATGCTTGCAATGGCATATTCAGCTTAGACTTCAAGCAACTGCCTACAAGTTATGTTGTGTTTCCTCAAGCTACACTTCACCTGCCAACTGCGAATCAGATTGAATGACAGGTGTAGACCATCTCTCGGCCCCCTTTGCGAGGTGAAATCTCCGTCTTGAAGTTTCTCATGTCTCTGCTCGAAGAAGAAGAGCTTGATCCCGAAGATCCCAACTATAGGCGCGGTCTGAAAGTTTCCAGCCAACTCAACCGCATCCGGCATGGTTGCATGCCTGTGGCTGCTACTTCAGGCAGACTTCCGAGGAGGTCGTGGAACACAAGGGATCCACAATTCGACGCATGGTAGAGGAACTAAGCCCCAAGATTATTTGCGACAAGGCCGTCGTAGCACAGACAGAATGCACCGGCATCATGGGGTCTTCCGCAGTGTATGGCAAAATGTTCGGGCAGGTCATCACTCACTGGAACCTCTCGCCGGAGGTTCACGACCCTGCCAACATGATCAAACCAGTTCAGGATGCTGATGAAGTGGTGGAGAATGACACAGCTGCATCTAGCCAGCATTTGATCTTGAATCGAAAAGCTGGTGCCATGATGAGCTGCAGCACAGACTGTTTCGAAGTGGGCTCGCACCAGGAGGCGGTCATCCGGACGAAGGGTGAGAAGGAGTCCACAGACTACACTCTTACGGAACAAGAGGACGCAACTGCATCCAAATAGAACTTGGCGGGCTTAGGACAGAATGTTCGCTTGCTTGCGTCAGACAGGAGCATTGCCTGGAGATTTGCTTCCTTTGCTGGGCGCTCTTCGAAGGAATCCAACAGGCTCCAGAATTCGGCAACAGGAGCTTCTTCGCAGGACCGCTGAAGATCTTGCTCGCCAGTGGGTTTGGGACACCACTGTCGAGCTATGCCAGAACCAGCTAAGAATCCAGGTCACGTTACAGCAAAGCCTTAAAGCAGTCGAGAGGAACTCTGGACCACAAGATGAAGAATCCTGTTCTCCACACCCGCAACCAGTGCTCTGACTTGCAGACGGAAATCCATGTGCACAGCTCATGCAGAGGTCAACACGCTCGGTATACATCGATCTCGTTTGCAGCTACCGGATGCAGCCACTGTCTGCATATGACATACTGCGATGTACCGTATTTGCGGGTATGCAAAACGCACGTACAACACTGTGTATTTTGCATGAACAACCACTGAACTGCAGACTCGTAGACATAAGCGGCTTAGTCTTGCATCACTGTCATTCAACAGTTCGTGCTCCCGCTACTTCAGCTTACTTACATGCTGGCTACTGCTGCTGCGGCCGCTTCGCTGCTGCTGCTGATGCCACCACCACGACCACCACCACCGCAGCAACAACAACAACAACAAAAGCTACTACTATCACTAATACGACCAGTACCACTACCACTACAACCACAACAACTGCTACTACTACTACTCCTACTACTATTACTACTACTGCTACTGCTACCTACTACTACTACTACTACTACGACGACGACGACGACGACAACTCAACGACTACTACTACTACTACTACTACTACTACTGCTACTGCTACTACTACTACTACTACTACTACTACTACTGCTACTGCTACTACTACTACTACTACTACTGCTGCTACTACTATTACTACTACTACTACTACTACTACTACTACGACGACGACGACGACGACGACGACTTCTACTACCGCTACTGCTGCTACTGCTGCTACTGGTCCTGCTGCTGCTGCTACTGCTACTGCTACTGCTGCTACTGCAACTGCTACTACTACTACTACTACTACTACTACTACTACTACTACGACGATTACTTCTACGAATACGAATACGAATAGACATAAATGAGAATAGCACTAATAATTTGATAATAACAAATGATATCAACATTGGTAAGATAATAGGATTGGCACACACACACAGTCGTAATTATATAGCATACCAGGCATGAAGCATACATGTGCATGTATTCATGCATGATTGGTTGTGTTTGCCTGTCTGTCTCCGCTTGGCAATCTGCCGTTAGGTGTACGTGGGCGCGCGGGCGCATGCGTGCATGCATGTGTGAGTGTTTTCTGTTTCCATTGTCTGGCAGTTTTGCTGCTGCCAAACGTAAAGGTCGAAAAGGCAAGCAGTTGAGAACATCGAGATCTGCCTGTTGTGAGAGACTTTGAGGTGGGCCACCTCAAAAACCAAGATCTACGACACCTTCACAGACGCTGAGTTGCACAACCGTAGCACCGCCATTCGACCAAGTGCAAAGCATGTTTGCCTCCTACATGGCGATATTGCAGGAAGGCGTCAGCAAGATGCATCACAGATGCTCGGCAGCAGGACGAGTATTGTGCGCACAGACTCAAAGTCCTGCACTTTCCGTTGGGGTCTGGTGACTGATGAGAAAGAGTAGGCTTTGGCTCCTCTTGAGATGCTCAGGCAAGTACCTTCACTTTCTCTTCGGCCGAGTTGAAATCCAGCGGGGGCAGAGATTGCAAAAATTGTTCTTCCTGGTGCCAGCAGCTATCCGAACATTGAAGGGTCAATCGCTTATCAAGGACCGGAATCACGACAAAAAGTTCTTTGCTGTGGCAGATTCTGGTTGACTGGCAGGATTGGCAGGAAGGCTGCATCAATACCGTCGACCGAAGCGGTCCGGAAGCAAAGTTGCAGGATTTCTCGGAGCAAGTCTGGGACGAGTGCCTCCAAGCAATGGCCTCGGGCAGCATGGTAGCGGAGGGAAGACGCATCAGGTACATTGGTTTCGTGGAGCATCAGTACAACCTTTCTCAGAAGCCCTTCCCGCTGAAGCTTCGCATCATTTTGGCATTCTGAAAGTAGTTGGGTTACCTCTTGCAGCTGTTGCGAGGAATGCATCAGGAGAGGTGATGGCTGCAGCCCGCAGCATCATTGTGCTGCTTACCATCATCATAACAGGTCGGCGTCTTATGGGACTAAGAGTGTTTGTCTTTGTCGCACTTGTGTGTGTGTGTGAGAGGCACTGTCGCTCTGGTCTATGACGGTTCCTATTCCAAAGAGCACCGCATGGGAGAGTGCGCCACAGTTTGTTTTCGCTGTCTGGCTACCTGCAACTGTGTATGACATGCGAACTCTCCATACTATAAACTCTACTCCTCCAGTCAAAGCATAGCGTCTTCTATTCAAGCCCCGTAGCGCCTCGACGGCTGCTTGTTTATGTGGGCCATGACGGCGAGGCACCAGCACGTCTGAAGGCATGTGACTGACAGTAAAGATCCAACCGTAAGAGTCTCGTCAAAGCACGGTCATGCAAGAGCCACGTCAACTGTCACAACAGACGCCATGTCGCCAAGTGCACATGAAAGACTGTTCAGACAGTCAACGCAAAGTTGTGCTCTGCAATCTTGAACGATGCCGGTATGAAGAAGGCTGACAAAGTACTCGATTCGGTGCAATTCCCCTTCGTCATCCCGGTGTTCTAGCTTTCTTCAAGCCTCTTGAATGGGTTGTACTTACGAATGAATCGGCTTGAATTGGGCCCCGGCAGTGCCTGAGAGACAGAATGTAAATCAGTACGTGGCATGCGTGTGCTGGAGCATCCGCACGGCGCTTCGTTCACTTACACTTTCCAAGGTGTCCGTAAAGCTTGCTTTTCTAGTCGGCAATGGGATGAGCAACGGTATGCGAAGGTACGACGTGCACTATGCCAAGGCTGGAGCCGCACAGGGCACAGGCGTTGGCGTTACGACGGAAGGGCTGGGAACTGCTTAGAGTCTTAGAGTTTAGACATCTTTCGAGGCTGCACATCACGTGCCCGTAGAAACAGCTGCTGTCAGACCTGTAGAATGGTTGTCATGTAAGCCTGGCCAGCGCAAAACATCGGTGCACGGTGGGAATTCCCACATTTACTGCGATCCTGCGATCCCTGTCAAACTGAGCAGCTCGAGCTGTTTCTGGAAAGGGTGAAACAGAATGAGTGCAGCTGGACCCACAAGGTAAAAACGTGCGAGCAACATGTGCAAAATCTAAGCATCCGCAAAATGGTGGATAAAGGTGAGGACATGGCTGTATATCTCTTTCTGAATAATAAAGAAAAAAGTCATGCCTGGGAATTTGGGGCAAGCAAGTTGCTAGTAGATGTTGGCAGGATTGGTACGTTTGGGTTCTGTCTGGGCCTCGCCTAGGCTCGCAATGCTGCATGAGTTGTTAGTGGGCGTCACCGAGGACTGGCTTGAGCACTGCGCATTTCATCTGCGCTGTGCTGCTGACACTCTTCCACGTCTAAACCTTAAACATCGCGGCACATCGCGGCCTCGTGATCCTGGCTGGGTCCAGGTTGTGGCCTATTCCCAGTGGAAAATCGACACCGGCATGGACCAGTGGAAGGAGGAAAATCCTCATTCGCATCACAGGCTGCTCGTTGGCTCGTTTGCCGGAGTTCCTACAGATGTCTTCGGCCGTAGGCTCAACGGAATCTTTGGCGCCATCCTGATGCTGTGGTTCTTCCTCCAGGCCGTTACAAGTTCGAAGATTGAAGATCAGTCAAAATCTCACTGGCATTGTCCGAGGACTCCGGGCTGGTGAACAAGCTGTTCTTGGCCGGCATCTCCTTCTTGGGTCTGCACTTCGATTTTTTGCTGCTCAGCTTCATTCCTGAACCCTGACTCGACTGCCTGCACCACGCTGTGTTCTGTTCCAGGATTTTCTCCGTCCACCTCATGTACGTGTGCGCGCAGGTGATATGGCTGCGAGTAGTTGTCCTGCACTTTCTGAGCGGCATGTTTGCTGTAAAACCAGACAGAGCTGCTACAGTTCTCCCTGATGATTAGAGTACAAGATAGCACAAGTACATCGTGCAGTCATTGAAGGCCCCGCAAGGTCTGAGTCTAAACAGAATGCAGGTCGAGACGCTCGGCAAGGTTTTCGAGGCTCTCTGGATCACCAAGGATCAGGTCGTAGGCGCGCTGTGCTGCATCCGCGCACGCTTGGGATTTATGCATGTCCCTCTGGAAAGTTGTGACCTTGCCGTCGACATCAATTTACGGTTCAGTCAGGAACAGCTGTTCTGGGCTTCTGCGTCGCACCCTGAGAAGCGATTTCCCGGCCTGCTCAGAGCATGTGTCACAAATTAGAGCAGTGCAGGTCCAGTACTGTTTCTTGGTCCTCGGCTTCCTGACGTTCTCCAAGGGCTATGGCTTTGCGGCAACTGTACAGCATATCCCACCTTGTTGTCTGTCTGTCAACATCACCGTAGTAGTTTTCTGACAGCACCGCACCGCAGACTGCAGCAGCCCAGGACATGGATACCTCGGAGTGCTCCTCGTTGATGGAGTGCCTGTGCCCTGGGCAGCACAAAGGGAGAATCGTGAGAAGTCCGGCGTCCGGCAGTCGCAAAGCGCTCTGCAGCCAAGGCTCGCTCACCTGGACTATGGATTTCGTTCGGGGCCTGTCTGGTCTTCAGCGGAGCTGACTTGGTGGAAGCAGCTCAGCTGAGTTACGATGCCATTCCCAGATGTCCGTGTTCGTCCATGTGCAGGTTCGCCTTCGACTACTTGTACAATCTCGTCGTAATTCTGATTTTGGCTGCCATCATTTCCGGCATCATCATTGACACGTTTGCCAACATGCGAGCTGATTTGTCCGAGAAGAACGATGATCAAGAGAACAACTGCTTCATTTGCGGCATTAATCGTTCACAGATGGAGCGACAGATGGTCAAGTTCGAGCACCATGTCTTTCAGGCCAGGCTGTGCTCAGTCTGCTCTTTACGCAGTCTTCATTCATTCCCAGTCCCTGCCAGGAGCACTACATGTGGAGTTATGCTCGCTTCCTGATGCAGCACGGAAGCGGTTCTAGCTCGTAGGTTTTAGGCCGTATGCTAAAATGGCATAACGATGCGTAATGCAGCCATCTATTTTATCGCGCTCTCGCAGAGGCTCACGGTTTCTGCTTCAACTCTGCATTCCAGATTATTCTCTGCAAGGTATCTCAAGCAGGCGAAGGATTCAGACTTGAACGGCCCAGAGTCCTTTGTCAAGGCCAAGGTGACGAGACAGGCAGTCGCCACAGTCAGCAGCGACGTTTGACCGGAGTGGACTGAAGGTTTCGAGTGTCCGAAAATTGCCATGAGGACTACACCTTTTATCCAGTCAATCGAGCTTTGACGCTGGATTCCGATGATGCAGAGGCAGGTAGACGGGTCGCCTTATTGGACTTGCAGCTAGGATTGCAATGTTAGCTTCTGCGAGCTCTCAATCACGATCATACCAAACCCTCCAATCTACATCTGCCGGCGTCAGAATGGCGGGATGCATGCCATGCCTTTTACGCTACAGCAGTTGATCGGCCGAACTCGGCCCTTGTACTTACTGTGCAAACATTATGCGACCGATGTCGAGCGTGTCGGTGTGTGCCACACTGGAAGTTGACTGGAAGTGGACTTCCATGCTTGACATCTCCTCACAGGACTACACGGAGCGACAGGTTCGCATCAAGGATTTGGAGGAGATGCGCGGCTCTGCACGATTCTCAAGCGAAACTCTTCAAGTTCCTTCTTTCCTGGAGAATATCGCGAGGTGCGTCAGTGCACAGAGACCTCTCAGCACATCCTGCAGCTGAAGCGAGAACTGAAGAAGCTTGGCAACGGATGATTATGTGGGCATGCCGTAAGCAAAAACATCGACCATTTCAGGTTTGAGTGTGAATCTCCTGCTTGACCAGGACGGTCATGAAGGAATCCAACGAGGCAGCGGAATTCTCAGTGAAGGCCCACGGCAAAGGCACACAACGAAGCAAGAGTGATTGTCAATATCGCATGGGCAGCGCTGGATTGGCCATGCCTGCCAAGGTTGCTGACATGCAGATGCGACTTCAGCTTTTGACCGGAGATGTGCACAAGAAGGCGCGACTATGAAGTGCTCTGCGGTGAGTTTACTTTGCATCTGCACCGGCCTTGAACCCGCAGTCTTCGTGTTTCCCTCCACTTCTGAGGTGCAAGAAGCAATGCTTCAAAAAGCTGCTCAGCAAGCTGCAGGTCATCGCTCCGATTGGCAAGGTTTGCAAGTGTCGCAGTCTTTTGTACCGGCAGGTGACAAATAAACGACGAAGAGCCTGTTCGCATCAGTCAGTCAACCCGGGCACGAGCCTTGCCCGAAAAAGCTTCGGTCACCGCATACAAGTGCACCTTCTGTGTCCACCTCGCTGTGTCTTTCATTACCTCCAGCTTGGCTTGACAGGCAGCGGCGGCAACATCCTGACACGTGCTGTGCCCTGACGGAAGCGATGAGGCAGGAAAGGACAGAAGCCGAGGATCTCGATGTCCGCACTGATGGCCGTGCCACGATACGATTCCCTCCAGATGGCGAAGGTCACTCCAGGATCCTGGAGGACAGCCGCGCGAGCTGACTGCGCTGCTCTGCAAGCATCTGCGAGTCCTCGATCCTCGGGCACTGTTGGGACATGAGTGGTTTCGACGTCTCGCCGAAGGATGACCGTGGGGGGGAATCCACATTGCAGTGCCATTGCCAATCCTGTCCTTTCTGGAAGAAGATTTCGGATCCAACTGCGACAGAGACAGCGATCCGCGGGACACGCTGCTTGTGCAGAAAGCTGGGCCCAGGTGGATTGGACGAAAGCACCATTGTCACCAGAGGTATCAAACGCGATGTATCAAGCGTCCATGTCTGGTTCAGTCTGACTGCGGCCAGCTCATGATGTATAGCAGAATCGTTAATCTTGGCAAATGATGCGAGGATCTCTCTAGCTGTCAGACCGCTAGCAAAGACAGTTCCACGCTGATTTCATGCCAAGTGCATGAGTTGTACATGTGTGTGCATGGAAAAGATAGCAAGTCGATGCGCAGCTTGGAATCTGTGACATGCAGGATACTAAAGTTACGCTGCTCAGAACTTGCAGACTCTGAGGGCTCAGTCGGCGTTTTCTGCCTTGTTTCATGCCGCACAGCCCGCCGACAGTATACTCTTGCTACCTCTTGCTGCAGTCGTCTAGGATTAGCATGCCTGCAACATATGACTTTGATCATGTGGGTGACTTGAGACATCATTAACCTCCTGTATTCTGAGTCAGAATCTAGTCCGACGAAAATGAAGCAGAAGCTTTCTGTCGGAGGCCTTTGTTTGCCAATCGCACATGTCTGCCGACAGAGCAAGCTCCGACCAGTCTAGCACAGCCTGGCCCGAAATAGACACATCCTCGTGGCAACAAACTTTGGCTTCCACTGCACAGGAGCGAGAACGAATTGTGGCAAGCCTGCACCAGGAGCTTTGCTTGCTGGAGGGACTCATGAGCCAGACCGTCGCTACAGTATCGGCTTGTCCCCAATCGCTGGTTGGAAACGGATCACCGCGGTCTCCAATGAATGCATGGGTGAAATCTGCATACTCGGGCATTGTGTCCCCATCCGTGCCTCCTTTGATTCAGCCTCCAAGCGTTGGACCCGAGTCATTGCAGCTCCCGCCGCAGACCAGGTCAGCATCCACGCCGTCGTTGGGCAAATTCCAGAGCGCATCTCGTTCCGTTGGCTCCTTCTGTCAAGAAGCGAGGAAGGGAAGCATGGGAGCCAAAGCCACGTCGCAGAGAGCGAAGCCCGAAGCGGTGAATGACATGAACCGCCAAGCGGCGACCCGAGCGCCCGCCCGGCGCAGGGGGAGTGCGCTGCCAGCATGGCCGACTCCGAATCAACGGGGACCCGTCGAGCCGGTGCAGACGCCTCCGTGCCCTCGGCCCCTCGTGCATCTCTGAACTTGCAATGCACAACAGCCCAGCTATTTTGGACAGAGCTTGACGTCAAAGTACGCCATTGCCGCTCCAAAGACGTCCAGCCAGACAATCTTGCCGTTAGGTCCGATAGAAATAGAGCATGGCCATTGATTGGGTGGGTGTGTGTGTCTGTCTGTCTGTCTGTCTGTCTGTCTGTCTGTCTGTCCGCCCGTCCCGTCCCGTCCCGTCCCGTCCCGTCCCGTCCCGTCCCGTCCCGTCCCGTCCGTCCGTCCGTCCGTCGGCCTGTCTGCCTGTTTGCCTGCCTGCCTGTCTCCCTCCTGTCTGCCTGTCTGTCTGCCTGTCTGCCTGCCTGCCTGCCTGCCAGGCTG